>PVJO010019189.1:0-34900 GCA_004026905.1 Hystrix cristata | reverse complement strand
TCTTGCCCCTCCTTTGCACAGGTATCCTGGGTGCAGAGTAGCAGAAGCCAGTTGCAGTCTCACTATTCACGATGTGCATATGAGCTTAACGCCCCTATTTCAGTGTGGTCCCTCTGTCATAGCTGTGCCTCTAGTGCCCCAGTCCCAAGAGCTCAGCTTTATTTGTCCAGAGGATCACCCTCTAGTCTTCCCCTAGGATGAAGGTTAGCAGCTGTCTGCACTGAGATGCATCAGGGGATCTGGGGGTTGCCCTCTTTTTAATCCCCTACTCCATTGCCACAGCCGAAGAAGCTTGGTCCTCATTTCCACAATATGTGCAGATTGCTCAGTGCAAGCAGGGCCGGGCCTTGCCTGGCTGACTGAGACTCAGCTGTCATGGGTGTACTGAGTCACTACCACTAATATATCTGTTTTCTAACTTCTAAAATATTATTATGAATTTTGTCCCCTCTATGGTTCTTGCCTTCATTGTGGTGTTTTTTTTTTTTGGTGCTGCAGGTCGAACTCAGGGCCTTGTGCTTGGTAGGCAAGTTCTGTACCACTTGAGCTAAATCCCAAGCCCCTTTATTGTGGTTTTAAAAAATAATCTATTGATATATGATTTATCTTCCATAAAACTTACCCCTTTAAAATGTACAATTCAGTGGTTTTTAGAATGTTCTCAGCTTGTACAACCAATCACCATTGTCTAATTTCAGAACATTTTTATCACCCCCCCACCCCCCAAAACACCTGTATGCATTAGGAATCCCTCACCATTTCTCCCTCCTTATTTTCTGGTAACCACTAGTTTACTTTGCATTTTTAAAGATTTTCCTATTCTGGACATTATATATGGGTGGAACCATATATTGTGTGGTTCTTTATGAGTGGTTTCTTTCACTTATCAAAATTGCAGAATTCATCTCTGTTGTATCCAAATGAGTGCTCCATTCCTTTTTATGGATAATATCCCACTGTATAGATATAGCACATTTTATTCTTTATTTAGTTGATTGACACTTGAGTACTGCAGTTATAGTGTAAAAAATTCCATTTGCAGGAATGGGGTTTCAGAAAACAGTGTGATTTGACTTGTATATTTAATCCATCATCTTTCTCCCCAAGTACTGCACTGAAAATGGTGTGTGAGTTCTCTGCGGCTCTCAGCTAACCTTACTCATATTGCCATTTGATCTGAGTTAGCACAAGTGGTGGGGACAAGTTCTGTCTAGTCTTGTGGGATTTATTTATTTGGGGGATTTTGTCTGTTTTTTTCAGTGCTGAAGGTCAAACCCTGAGCCTTGCACATGTTCTCTACCACTAATCTATAGTACGAGCCCTTGCTTTAAATTTTATTTCGAGCCTGGGTCTTGCTAAGTTGCCTGGCTTTGAACTCGCTCCTGTCACAGCCTCCTGAAGTAGCTGGGATTACAGGTGTGTGCCATCATATGCAGCTGAGTCTTGTTTTGTCATTTATAAAAATATAAAATAAAGCTAATGAAGTAGGCCAAGCTCAGTGCTCCCTAAGCTTGACTGGGCCCTCTTTCAGCTGTTCTGTAGGACGTGGGAGGTAGCCTTGTGCAGCCCAGATACAGGCCCAGGCTTGGGAAGCACAAAATTGGTCTGACCAACATGACCTTCATAAAAACCAAGGTAAACAGAACATAGTCCTTTGGTAGCTATGCCTTAGGATGTATAGTCCATTAGACCTGTGTCAAGAAGAGCTGTGTTAAGAGCCGCATTGAGGAAAGATTTTTCTCATCAAATTGTTCTTTTAACAATTTTACAGATTACTACAGTTTTTAAACCCTGATCCTTTGAGAGCTGATGGAATCTGTGATCTGCAGCAGGTATTATAAGGCCTACAAAAAGTTAAATAGGACAGAAAACTCTTTATTCTCTTAAAATCTTTCTTTCTCCCTCCAGCCTTGAGATTAGAAGAGAAACTCTTTAGGTGGGGAACTTTGCCTGAAGACATGCTTTAGAAATTATCTACTGACTATCTAGTGACTTATTGCATCAAAGAAATATTTTTATTTGACTAGATGATTCTCTCTTCATTTTGGTAGTTTTGGTGTTTTTCAGGAAGCATATATAACTAGATTTTCACATGGAAATCTTGTATTTTCTTCTGTGTGTAAAGTTCTTGGTACTCTGTGCTGATGGCTCAGAGCAGATACTGGTTGTCTAATGCCTGTACTGCTTAGTTGCAGAAGCTGAAGTCAGGCACGCTGCAGCCTGTTGTAGTCCTCCGGAACAAGATCGAGCCCTGCCTGACCATTGACAGTTCACCACTGTCTGCAGACCTGAAGAAGGTGAACATGCTCTTAAAACCAAACTCATGAAGAAATACTGACCTTTTCTAACACAGAAGGGGGTGTGCGCGCGCGTGTGTGTGTGTGTGTGTGTGTGGTGCTGGAGACTGAACCCAGAGCCTTGTGCATACAAGGCAAGTGCTCTACTACTGAGGCACACCTCCAGCCTGTAGACTTCGCTTTTATACAGTTCTAAGGTTGTATTGTATAGTTTCTTTGCTTGTGAAATTCTCCTGAGCTTTTGATCTTTTGTTAATACTTTCTTTCTTATTCTTAAGTACAGGTTAATGTCTTAAGACATTATGTATTAAGACATTAATGTCTTAAGTACAGGTTAATGTCTTAAATATACAATTCTTTTGTGGAAAAGCCATTGTATAATTGTAAAACTTCTTCTGAACTAAGTTTTCAAATGTGCCTCTGAAAAGGGTGCCAGGGCAACTCTAATATAGTTCCTAGCCATTCTTTCCAAAATAAATCTGTGGTTTCACTTGATAAATTTTTTTTGTTTTATTTTGTTTGGTTTTCACTTGATAAATTGATCATACCTGCTTACCTGTTTTTTTCCTGACTAGAACAAGGTTACGACTATTTTTAAAAGATAGATAAAAACCACAAGGATGAATAGAATGAGAGACATCTTCAGGGCAAGAGATTTCTATAGGCCTTTAGAAAATGGAACACAACAGTCAATGTATTGTTCTGCATGTTCTACAGAAGCTAACTGGAGGATCTTTCTGGAATTGCCTTGAATGATACTGTTTATGGTGTAATTATGAAATGTTCCCCAAAGATTCTTGTGTTGAGGTCTTGTATTGAAGTCATGTGGCAGTGTTCGAGAGCGAACCCAAGAGAGGTGATTGTTTCTAACTCCATCAATACTGAGAGGAGATGGAAACAGGAGGTGGGGCAGTAAATCATGGACATATTACCTTGGGGACTAGTCCTGGTTCCTGGCCCCTTCCTCTCTGGCTCTTTCTCCTTTTGTCTCCTGCCTGACTTCCTTGAGAAGAGCACCTTTGCCCCACCAGGACATTCTGCCTCACCTCAGCAGTGGAACCAGCTGATCATGGACTGAAACCTCTGAAACTGTGAGCTAAAATTAATCTTTGCTCTTTTAAGTGGTTTTCTCAGGTATTTGGTTACAGTTAAAAAAAAGCTGACTAATACAGATACTGTTTAAAATTCTTGCAGTAAAAGTACCTGCTTGCTGCCCTGTCTTCTTGCACTGATGTGACATTTACATGGTTGTAGAGTTTATTTGCCCATAGAACTTACAGTCAGGTTTTAGTGTCTTTCTTTTTAATATGAACAGACATTAGGGATCATACATATCTGAAGAAAGACTTCACATTTAAAAAAAAAAAGACCAGAACAAACTCTGAAGGAACACAATGCAGGAGTAGAACAAAATGTTAGCAAGTAAGTATTGCCACGTACAGTGGCATGTGCCTGTAGTCCCAGGTACTTAGGAGGATGAAGCAGGAAGATGGCAAGTTTAACCCTATGCTAGGCAACTTAGTGACTTGGCAAGAATCTGTCTCAAAAAATAAAAAGGACCATGGGTACAGCTCATTGTGAAAACCCTGGGGTCAATCCCCAGTACTTACAAAAAAAAAAATTCTCAGTGATAAGAGTATTGCATTCATATAACAATAACAATTACAAGGTACTATAAAGAAAAGAAACAGAAAATAAATTCAAAATGTTACAGATTTTTTGGGGGGCAGGGTGCTGGGGATCAAACTCAGGGCCTTGCACTTGCTAGGCAAGCGCTCTACCACTTGAACTGAATCCCCAACTCCTCAAAATATTATAGATATTTTAAAACAATAAATGGCAGGTTTGAGATATAAAATAGAAGTTCACAGAAAATAGAAAAATCAAAGCGATGGAAAGAGGGAAAATGAATTTGAGACACCATTTGAGATTCAATGTCTGAAAATGGAATTTCTAGAAAGACCTAAGGGAAACAGTAGACAGTTCTCCTAAGGGTATCATGTGAACATTTTCTGGACCTGAGTTTCTACCTTAAGAGTCTCTACCTGCGGACAGTACAGCTGATGAGCAGATACTAGATACATGATGTGAAGCATCTAATCTCAGGGCTTCAGAGACCATGGAAGCTTCTAGAGGAAGAGACAGTGTCACGAGTCCAGAAGCCAGCATGGCGTCAGACTTTTGCACAGCAACATATGAGGAGCATGGACTTTAGCACTCTGATGAGAACTTATTTCAGCCTCAGGTCCAGACTCAGTACCAGTGAAATGTGAGAGTATAACGAAGATATTTTCACACAAGCAGGATCTCAAAAAAAGGACCTCCCTTGTGCCCCTTTGTCAGGAAGTTACAGAAATATGTTCCACACAAAACAAAGCATACCAAGAAAGAAGACCACCAGCGCTGCAGACAAATGAAACTCCTGGGTAAACAGCAGAGAATAAGCTGCCCCATTCCAGTCAAAGTTCAGGACTTTGGCGGAGGATGTCACAGAGACAGTGATGCTGATGAGCCCAGCCTTTTGGGAAAGAATATGAGTGTGGTTGGAGAACTCTGTTGGAACATTTGAGTTTTAGTGCCAGTGACATAGAAAAATAAGCAAATAGAAGCATGTTTTTAACAAAGCTTTACAAGTGAGACTGTTGGACTGTCAGATTATTCAGGAGAATACGGAGAAGAAACTCTGTCTTTGTCGTAGTAAGCTTTAATCATCTGGTCAGTGGACCACCTATTGGATCCTTTCATTTTGGGGCCCAGAAAAACAGAGTCTTAAAATAGGAGTTTGGTACAGAGAAAAGATTCCTGGAGACTTACCGGTTCAGTCTTGGAACCTTTCTGCTTCATACTGGTAGTTGGAGTAAAGGGAGCAGTGAGTGGTGTTTTTGTCTTTTCTACTTTCTTGTGGTTTTGCTTGTTTATTTTTTTTTTTCCTCCCCTCGAAGGCTCTTCAGAGAAAGAAGTTCGTGGGACCAGGTCACACTGAATCTTACTCTTGGCCTCCCATAGCACGTGGCTGTGATGTGGTTGTCATTTCTCACTGTGGAAATGACCCTTTGTTGTATATCCCACCATTGCTTACCATGTTGCAGATGGGGGGCTGCTACAAGTCATTACCAAGTAGAAACGGAGTAAGTTGACAGTTTTATTTTGCCTCAACATGGATTAAGTACCTATTTTTAAATTTTATACCTATGCTTTGATAAATTCAGATTACATTACGCAGTTTGGTTTCCAGACTTCCAAGGCAAAAGCTGTCTTGTGAGAGTGTTAGCCTTTCTTTTTCTTGTGGTCACCAATTTTTATCCTGAGCCCCAGTTGTGGGCCATTGGCTGGGTAGAAGAGTTCTGGTTTGACTGATCAATCGAGACGGTCTGGCTATGTAGTCCAGACTGGCCTTGAACTCACTGCAGTCCTCCTGCCTCTGTCACCCAAGTGCTGGGTGTTCTGGTTTGTAGAAATGAATACAGTTTATGAAATGATCTCAGTGACTTTACTTCATGTAATTGTCATGGCAACCATGTGAAATAAGCATGTATTCTCACCATGTTAAACATGAAAAAATTCAGCTCATAAAAATCTTTTGGGATGAATTCTTAACAACTGACAAGAGGTATAAGTAGGATTAGAAGCTCAGTTTTGGTTGTCTTTGTTGTATATTCTTTAAATTACTTTATAGTACCCCACAGTGTTTCATAATCCTACTTTCTTAGTGTGTGAAAATCTGAAAATATAATGGAAAGGAGGGAAATGGGGAGTGAGGACCAGATGGTCGTGGGTAGGGACATCTGCTTTGGCTCTCTGGAGAACTGATGGATATAAAACCTCTATCCCAGGTCCCCGCACAAAGGATGCACTACAGATGGTTCCACCATGCGTTGTGTCATAAGGAGAAACACAGCTATAGGAAAGCACCCTTAGAGTTGCAGTTAGAAAAGATCATTTTTCTAGTTGTGCCACACATTTTGATACTTCCTTTTTGAATTTGCTCTAGTTACTATGTATTGGTTTACTCAAATTAAGTGAATGCATCTATACTCTTCAAATTGGCAGGTGAGCCCTGCTGATGTGATGCAACTTGTATTGAGTTAGGACCCTGGCTGGGCACAGGGAAGGATGCCTGGATCTGCCTGAAGGAATGAAGAGATTAGGTTTATGTTCATTTAACAGAAAGCACATGTCCGGGAAAGAGTCTGGCATGCAGTGCTCCTCCAGCAGAATTGGTGGGCTAGTGGAGGGCAGTGTTCAGAAGGTAATTTCCTAAGAGAGGTATTGGCCTTTTTAAAGGCCCCTTTTGGGAGTCAGCGAGCTGATTGTCATGCCTAGGCATGGGAAATCCAGACTTAGGTTCAAATCCTCTTGTTACCATGGAGTAGCTATGCAGCCATGGGCAACTGATTTCACTTCTCAGTGCCTCAGACTCCTCATTTGTGAAATGGGCCCTACCCTGTAAGAGTGCTTTATGAACTAAATGAATTAGTACTTGTTAAGTATTTAAATCCTAGAAAAATCTAGCTCAATAATTCTGTCTTAGTTACTTTTCTCTTGTTGCTGGGACAAAATACCAGACACCCAAAGTTAGGGGAAGAAAGGTTTATTTGGCTCACAGTTTGTAGAGGTTTCAGTCCACAGTCAGCTGGGTCTGAGGCAGGGTGGCATGGCAGACAGGCAGAAGTCAGCCACATAAACCAGGAATGCAAGCAAAGGTCGGGGGGCTAAGCAGCTTCTTCCTGTATTTTATATCTTATCCAGGCTACATGGCTTTAGGGTGGGCAGTACTCCCACCCTTAATCCTAATACCCTTAATCCTAGCATCACATCCTTGATCCCAGCAGAACCATGCCAAACCAGTGGACTAATTTAGTAATTACACACTCTAGATCCAGCTACCTCTTACCACATGAGGCTTTGAGGGGACCTCTAGACATAAACCATAACATTCTGCCCCTGGACCCCCGAAGACTCATGCATAGCCCTTTATGCAAAAGGCATTTAGTCCATCTCCAAGAGTTGCCAAAGTCCTAACAGTTTCAGCATTGCTGAAAAGTCCAAATCAAAGTCTCCTCTGAGATTTAAGGCAAACTCTTAGCTGCAAGCCCCTGTACAAATGAAAAGAAGCTTAAACACCTCCAACATAGTGGGACAAAATAAACATTTCCATTCCAAAAGATATAAAAAGGAATGGGACCAAAGCAATTCTGAAATCCAGCAGGGTAAACATTAAGTCCTGTAGTTCCAGGTGCAGCATCAGAGGCGATCTGTGGTGAAGTCTGAACTCCAAAGGGCTTGGGCATCTCCGCCCCTACGGCACTTCCCATGGTGGTCTCTCCCACGGCTTCTCTTTTGGGCTGATTTCTGCTCCCTCGCAGTTTTCCTCAGGCAATCCACGTTCCTGGCTTCTCCAAACTTCTGGAGTCTCCACTGCACCTTTGGCTTCACTGTCACAGCTTCACACACCACCCTCTCAGGAGCACACTGCCTGGCCTCCCAGGCCTTCTTCTGAAATCTGGGTGGAAGCTTTCCTGACCCCACAACTCTTGCATTCTGCATGAACCTAAAGCCAGGGCCACGTGGATGACACCAGGGTCTGCTGCCAGCTGGAGCAGAAACCAGGCTTCCTTCTCACTTGTCTGTAGGGGTCACGGGCCTGTATCGGTGAGCGCTCTGAACCAAATCCCGAGGAACAACTTCCCTAGGCCGCCGCTGTTCTGGAACATGGCTCTCTGGGGCACTCTTCTCAAAGCAAAATCTTTCACCTTTCCAACTCCAAGGATGCAAAGGCTGGAGTCCTGCTGTTTCCTGTGATGCCCTTGGGCCATCTTTTTCATCTTCTTCTGAAATACCTGCCTTTTTCTTACTAGTTTTTTCAGTAACCAATCTCTCCTTCATTCCATCTTTGCAGGCTACAACTCTACTGGAGCTTCCTTTATAGGCAGTCTCACAACATTTTGAATCATTCTGCTGGGCTCTTCGCTCTTGGTTTTCAACGTAAATCTGGCTAAAAGCCCCCAACAATAGCCATGCCACCGCCTCAACATTAGACTGCCTTGAAATTTGTTTTGCAAGATTAATTAGTCTGTCGCCCTTGATCTCAGTCTCAGGCAAAGTCTCTGGACACAAGCACAATTCAGACAAACTTTCTGCCAGGCCATAATATACATGGTCTGGAGTTCAACAACCAATGCGGTCCTTCTTCCCAGCAGAAACCTTCCAAGACTGGTCTGTACTGGCAGATTTCCTCTCAGCATTCTGATCTTCTGACCTCTGACCAGAATCTCCCACTATCAACCTACGAATGTTTTCCAGGGTGTTTCTTGTAGGTGACATTTCCAAATCTTTCCTAACTCTTTCCCTTCCCACAAGCCAGCTCCAAAGGCTACTAAACCACATGGTCAAGTATAGTCCCAGCAATGACCCCACTCTCGGTACCAAATTCTGTATTAGTTACTTTTCTCTTGTTGCTGGGACAAAATACCAGACACCCAAAGTTAGGGGAAGAAAGGTTTATTTGGCTCACAGTTTGTAGAGGTTTCAGTCCACAGTCAGCTGGGCCTGAGGCAGGGTGGCCTGGCAGACAGGCAGAAGTCGGCCACTTAAACAAGGAATGCAAGCAAAGAGGGGCGGCTAACCGTCTTCTTCCTGTATGTTATATTTTATCCAGGCTACATGGCTTTAGGGTGGGCAGTACTCCCACCTTTAATCCTAATACCCTTAATCCTAGCATCACATCCTTGATTCCAGCAGAACCGTGCCAAACCAATCAGTGGACTAATTTAGTAATTACACAATCTAGATCCAGCTACCTCTTACCACATGAGGCTTTGAAGGGACATCTAGACACAAACCATAACAGTATCTAAATCTATCTTATTGAAATAATACTTTTCAACTTATACCACAGTAGCAAAAATTTAACATAGTGCTTTTTCTGTACAAGTAGCTGTCCTAGAAGTTTCACATGTGAGGTATATCAAAGAATATGGTATACTTTTAAATTTTGAAAAATGTATTACAGTAAAAGATACATTGCCATTAATCCCCCTCAAAATATTCCTTTCTTTGAACACACCCCATTATTCTTGCCACTTTCTGAAACAGTTCTGGAAGTCCTTACTTGTATCTTTAATTGCAGTGTCTTGGCTACCTTGCTATTTTGAACAGATTCAAGATATTTACCTTTTATAGTTATTTTGACTTTGAGGAAGAGCCAGAGGTTGCAGGATGCTAGATCTGGTAGAGAAGGTCACACTAAAATGTTTTTGCCAGGCTGCCTTTCTGTTGGATGGCACTTGGCAGTGACATTCACCATATATATTTTTTTTAATCACACCTCCTAAAGACATGAAAAAGGACTTCCAGAACTGCTTCAGAAAGTGGCAAGAATAGTGGGATAAGTGTGTTTGAAGTGAAGGGGAGTATTTTAAGGAGAACCAAGACACAGTAAAAATGTGTCTTTTACTGTAGTAAGTTTTTAAAATTTAAACATTCACTGTAGTTTTCAATCACACCTTGTATACTATGTTTGACTTCTAACTACTGTTCAAAATTATTTGAATTTGTCTTTGCAGCCTCTTGTAGTAATCGTGTGCCGTGGGTGGAAAAAGGCCCAATTAACTTTTGAATTATTGGGAGACTTCAGCATGTCCTCCAGGCCTCTTCATCCTATGTTCTTAACAATTGGACTTCACAAAGATGAAGCCAAAAACATGAAGCTTCCAAGGGGGTGTAAGCATCCTTTCATAGCTGTTTGCTGTGACAGCACAGAAGACTGCAGAACCCTGGGATCAAAGATGATGCAGCTTGTGTGATGCTGCAGTTGGTGGTCACTAGTCCAGACCTCCCTTGTCAGTTACTGATGGGTATTGATGATGAAGGTTCAGTCTGGACCTGTATCGACTTCACTGAGAAAACTACATTTTTTGGTGTTTGTTTTTGGGTTCTGGGGATTGAACTGGGCCTTGTGCTTGCTAGGCAAGCGATCCACCACTTGAGCTAAATCCGCAACCCTAAAAACTACATCTTTTGATTCATTTATCAATTATCTACTGACCACTCACTATTAGATGCTGGGCACACGGTGTTGGCTAAAACCCTCCTACCTTCCAGGAGTGCAGAACCTGGCCGGGGCCCAGGCATTGGGTCAGATACATGGGGGTGGGGGTAGGGGCTGTCTCACCCACCAAAATAGAGAAACAGCTTCTAAAAAGTAAACAATATCTTAGCAAAGGAAATGTTGGAAATCGTGTAGAAAATCTAAACTGTTCATTGCTTTTTCTTTTAAATTGCAGGTGATGTGATAGTTACAACACCACATAGCCTCCTGAGATTTCTTGCATACCAGAGCTTGTTATTTCTTAGAGTCTGTCACTTGGTTTTGGATGAGGTAGAAGTATTATTTTCTGAAGCTAATGAGCAAGTAAGTATGACATCTATTTGGATGCCATTGCTATTGAGATTATATATTTCTGAAATATACATCTTAACTGCTTTCATGAATCAGGAAAGTCTCTAGTTGATAGTAAACTGGTTGTTCTCCAAAAGTGTTTTTTCTTTTAACTTCTGTAATTTAGAAGAAAGAATGTTTATCTGAGATTGCTTTCTCAGTTTTCAGATTCTCTTTGAAGAGCAAAAATTCTTTCCCAAGGAGGTTTGCTGAAGTATTTAATTAATACTTGCTATAGAAACATTTTTATTTTTAAGAATTAGAAGAATATCTGAAAAGATCCAACACCTCTAATCTTACACTCAGAAGTAATCACTCTCTTTTGGAGTATTTTCATATTTTTAAAAAATTTCTGTGTGTGTTGGGTTACAGCACTCCTGCCAGCAGGAATCCCTGGCCTGGCTTTCTTTCTCAGGCTGATTGTTAAGCAAGTGAGATCTCATTAGTGTAGTTTGTATTTCCTTGATTACTTAAATTGAACATTAGTTCATATTGATCACTGTGTCTTCCCGTGTGATCTGCTTGTTTCCTTATTTTTTAGTGGTGGAGTCATTTTTTCTAATCAATTTTTGAAGTTTTAAATGTGAGCAGTTTAATCTCTTGTTAGAGTTATTACACATTTACCAAGATGTTTTTATTTTAATCCTTTTAATGTGGAGTTTTGTGGTATTTATTGACTTTAAGCATTTTTTTAGCTGTCCCCTTTTATTTTAAGAAAGGCTTTCCCCATTCTGAAAACAGAAAATACACAATCCTTTAATATTTTATGTTGTCAAACCATTTCTTACTCTTTTTAAATAAATATGAAACTTATGCTAATTTTTTAGATGTTTGCTATATTAGATAACTTTAAAAAAAACGTTAAAATGGAAGAAAGGGAGTGTGCACCACGTCAGATCATTGCAGTTGGCGTTCACTGGAACAGACACATAGAACACCTGATGAGAGAGTTCATGAGTGACCCCTATGTTGTGATCACAGCCCCAGAGGAGGCTGCTCTCTACGGGAATGTCCAGCAGGTGATGAGTGGGGAGCAGCTGATGAGCAAAAGCAAGTTACCTGTATTTCTGTAATTTAACTAGAAGAGTGAAACTGCAGCAGTCTGAACATACCTTACCTCATGTCTATATTTCATTGCCAGGTGGTGCATCTTTGCCTAGAATGTGAAAAAACCTCTACTTTACTCCATGTTCTTGATTTCATTCCCAATCAGGCTCAAAAGACTTTGATCTTCACCTGCTCTGTAGCTGAAACAGAAATAGTGTCTAAGGTAAGCCTATCAATCCATAAGAACATTTTCACTATTAGTTTAAGCTGCAGCTGAGTCTTTCAGTGACCAGAAAATTACTAGTGTGATTGAATATGTGGTAAAAAGGTACGGTTTCCCAAGTTTCACGTCAGTCTGAAGAGGAAGGAGGTTCTCTCAGAATTGCTGAGAGCAGGAGGCCTGGGCCTGGGCAGAAGCCACACAGGGAGCCAAGTTTTCCCAAGAGACAGGTTCCCCAGGGAGCAGTGCTGTGTGACCTTGTTATTGTGGAGAATGCTAAAATGTAGAAACAAAGCCAAATACAAAATAGAAGAATCAGTAATGCATCTTTTTTTTTCGAGAATGACCTGGAAAGAAGATACAATAAAAAGCCCTTGTTGACAATAGTACCATATATTTGATGTATACCGTGTATTTGCTGTATGTATATGCTATATACATACTTATACGCTGTATACATACATACATGTATATATTTTTTGTATGTTATTTTAAAAAGTAGGGGAAAAATTTGTAGCAAAATGCTTATTTCATTAAGTTGCTAGATAAAAATAATAGAACTTTGGGACTATATTTAAGTTTATAGGCATTTCATTTTCAAGAATTGCTGAGTCCATGAAGTAATACCCTCCCAGATAATTTCAAGTCATTTACATTAATAATTACTCGTGGAATAGTTGGCTTCAAACTTGGGTGTTCTCTACTGTGAACTTACTTCTTTTGGTTTTATCTTTAGGTAGTAGAAAGCAATTCAATATTTTGCTTGAAAATGCATAAAGAAATGACTTTTGACTTAAAAAGTGTTTTAGAACAGTGGAAGAAGTTAAGCTCTGGCTCTCACATTGTATTAGGTAAATATTTTCATTTCTACTTAAATTTAGACAAGGCTGAGCTGATAGGAACCATGTCTTCATTTAAACATCTCCAGATTTCTCACTATTTCTCAAAATATATTAGTGACATGTGTTTCACGATGAAAATTAACCTGCAGTTGAGGTGACTCTAGATGCCCCAGGGCTCTCAGGGCAGTAGGAAGCAACTGGTAGTCTAGGTGCTCTCCCCAGGGTTCTGGCTGGGAGGACCAGTGTGGTATATCTAAAGTCCATATTACATAGCCCCGAGTCTGTATCTGTCTGTTCACCAATGCCTACAAAGAATTGTGGTCATAATATTAGAAATAGAAAGCCAAAATGTAGAAAATGAGAAAAATATACAGGTGGCCTGGATTTGTCATAGGAAAAAAAGCATTTTTCAGCCCAAAAGGGAGGCCACTTTTCTCTGGGATTTAAGCACTGGGCTGGCAGTTTTGGGGAAAAAAAATGGGAAAGAAGTTGCTTTGCATATAAAATGTAAAATATAGGGCCAGGTGTATAGCTTAGTGATACAGCACTTGCCTAACGTGCTTGAGGCCCTAGGTTCCTTCTGGACCACCAAAAAAATTAAAATGCAGTACAGAAATGCAGCGTGATTATTGAAACTGCTCATTAAAGTGAGTGCCAAAAGCTCCCACTTACAGAAACTTGTCGGGATGCTTTCCTCCAGCCTTAACTGATGACTGCATACCGCTCCTGGCCATCACCGACGCCACATGTGTGATTCACTTCAGCTTCCCTTCCTCGCCAAAATTTTTTGGTGGACGCCTGTACTGCATGTCTCATCACTTTGAGAGTTTAACTGAACAGGTTTGATCAATTTTTGTTAACTTTAGTGTTTCACTGCCATTTTCTATGTAATAACAAATTCAGAGGCCATAAAGTTTCATTGAGACTGGTATAGATGATCACTTCCTTTGTTCACTCTGATTTTAAGGGTTCTCCTGCAGAGCAGGGAGATAAAAAACCCAAGTCTGTCTTGTTGCTGACGGAGAAAAATGCAAGCCAGGCAGTTGGTGTCCTGCGCTACTTGGAGCGAGCAGATGCCAAAATCCCATCGCAGCTGTATGAGTTTACTGCAGGAGTTCTGGAAGCCAAAGAAGATAAGAAAGCCGGACGACCTCTGTGTCTGTATCTTAAGGTTTTTGGATTTTGCAAGTAAGCCCATATTCTTTTTAAATTGAGGTATAACATGCAGTAAAGTACACAGATGATAAGTTTATAGCTTGGCGAAATGGCACATCTGTGGCATCCCTGTAAACCCCACCACCCAGCTCTCTCGGAGCACACAGACGTTCCTGCACACTCTGCCTGATGTGCCCTCTCCAGAAGTAACTATCCTCTGTCATTGTCAACATTGATAAATTTTGCTCCTTTTTCCCCCAATTTTTTTTTATTAATACATCTTAATTATATATGTTAATAGGGTTTGGTGTGATACTTACATGCATATGAAGTGTACCCTCCTTTTTTTTTCCTACCCCACCCCTACACCTCTTCCTCTCCTCTTGTAATCAGTAATCTACTTCGAAGTCCACTTTTTTTTAACTTCCACATATGAAAGACAACATGAAGTACTCATCTTTCTGGATTATTTCACTAAACTTAATGTCTCCCAGATCCATCTGTTTGGATGCAGATAATAGGATTTCGTTTTTGTTTATGGCTGAATAGTATTCCACTGTATATGTATGCTGCATGTTCTTTATCTATTTATTTGTTGATGGGCACCCAGACTGATTCCATATTTTATAGTTTTGCTCATTTTTGAACTTCATATAAGTGAAATTATAGTGTGTACTCAAGTTTCTGGGTTTTTTTCTTTCAAACTAATATCTCTGAAATTCATCTATGTTGTGTGTATCTGTTTTATTTTGTGGATATATCCCATTGTATGAATATATCACAACGTATGTATGTATCCTCTCTCCTATTGACAATCATCCATAGTCCTAGAATCTGAAATGCTCTGAAATCTGAAACTTTTTGAGTGTTGACATTTCACCTGGTAATCCATATTGCTTTAGTTTGTATGTATAGTGTAAGGTATGGGACAGGATTTGTTTTTTTTGCATATAGATCATTATCTGTTCCGTCAAGCAGGTGGTAGAGTATACGATCTGTTTTTGGAGTCTGTTTTGCTACATTGGTCCCTTTGTCTCTCCTACCAACACTACATTTTAAGCACTGTAGCTTCATACTGAGTCTTAGGATCTGGCATATAAAGATCCAGTTTTGCCTCTGAGGTTGTTTAGGTTATTTAAAATCTTTGCATCTCCATATCCATTATAGATTAAGCCTGTTAATTTCTGCAAAGATCGTGCTAGA
The DNA here is from genome assembly GCA_004026905.1 of Hystrix cristata. Lineage (NCBI taxonomy): Eukaryota > Metazoa > Chordata > Mammalia > Rodentia > Hystricidae > Hystrix > Hystrix cristata. The sequence continues at coordinate 19,696 of PVJO010019189.1, read as the reverse complement.
ATTTTGATAGGGACTGCATTGATGCTGTAGATCAGATTGGAGGGCATGGATAGCTGACCAGTCACGGGTGCCCTCCAGACATGATGCTACTACTTGGTAAATGGACAGCTGGTGTGTAGGTATTATCTGATAACATGTACTAGATGGAATTTAGGTTAACTATTTTAATTATTTCGAATTATGATATATTAAATAGTTTATTAACAGCAATTTATGTAAGCTTTTAAATAGAATATTGTAGCCAGTCGTAGTGGCACATGCCTGTAATCCTAGCATTTGGCAGGCTGAGGCAAGAAGATTGTGAGTTCAAAGCAGACCTGGACTGCATATCAAGGTCAAGGCCAGCCTGGACTCCATAGCAAGGTCCTGTCTCAGTAAACAAGTAAGAAAGAGGAAAAGAAAAGAAAAGAAAAGGAGTACCTCGGTTCATGAACTTGATTCTTTCCATGATTTTGGCCACAAACTGAGCTGTATATATATATATATATATATATATATATATATGTATACATATATTGTGTGTGTGTGTGTATATATATATATATGCGTTTTTATATGTATATATGTATACGTATATATGTATAGTTAGTGTCACCTGAAGTATTTAATGTGGTTACTTAAGCTGTTTGGAATAAAAGTTCTCTAATTGCAGTTGCAGATTAATTGTTGAAGAATGTTTTAGAATTCATGCTATTATTATTTTTCCTGTCTTTGAAATCTAGCCATTTTAGGGGGCTAGGGATGTAGCTCAGTGATAGAGCTCTTGCATAGCATGTTTTAGGCTACATACAACCATACCACCACCACAACGGACCTAGTCTTTTTTTCAGAGACAAAAGGATCTGTCCTGACCGACACCATATCAATCCAGAAATGGACATGCCAAGAAAATTATCTAACCAAGCTCTCCCAGTGTTTGGATACATTAAAGTAAGTTCTGTAAAGATGCTTTTGTCCAGTGGTTAATGGTCAGTTTAATAAATGTGTTTTAAGCAGAAGAATCTTGGTACAACTGCCAACAGTTAATATACTACCATTATAGGTGTGTACCACCACACGCAGCTCTTGCCTATTTTTTATTTAGACTTTTTTTGTTGATTGAGTTTTAAAGAATTCTTTACATATTCTAGATGCCCTGTGTCAAATACATATACTGTAGAATTTTTTCTCCCAGTTGCAGAGCAAAGGTATTTAATATCTATGAGATCTAGTGTGTCACTTTATTTTTTTGTGCTTTTCATGTTGTAAGAAATCTTTGCCTGCTCTAAGGTCACAAAGATTTTTCCATGTGTTTTTTTTCTGCAAGCTTTATAATTTTACATTTATGTCTATAATCCATCTCAAATTACATTTTGCTTGATGTGAGATAGTCTCATGGATAATCAGTTGCTCCAGTGTCATTTGCTATAAGGACCTTCTCTTTGCCCTAAATCACATTGGTACCTGTGATTTAAATCAGGAGACCATCTCTGTGGATTCTGAGTTCTTGACTCTGTTCTTCTGTCTGTCCTTACACCATACTGGCTTGATTAGTGTAGTGTTATAGTCTTGAAAACTGGTAGGTAAGTTTTCTACCTTTGCCCTTTTTCAATATTCTTTTCCTATTTCTTTGCATAGTCATATAAAACTTTATACTTGTAAGCCTGTGGGGACTTTTGATTGGTATTGCACTGAGTCTGTAGGTTAATTTGGGGAGAATTAACATTTTAACCGGACTGAGTCGTCTAGTCCATTAATGTGGTATAGCACTCTAAATCATCTTTAATTTCTGTAAGCATTGTGTTACAGTTTTCAGTGACAGTTGTTACTGTGTTAAATTGATCCCTAGTAGTTCAAGTTTTGGGGTGCTATTTTTAAGCTACCATTTCTAATTGCTTTAGAAATTCAATTGGTTTTTATATCCTTACTTTGGATCCTGCAACAATAACAAACTCAGTTATTCATCTGCAAAGGCCCAAGGGAGAGTGGAGTTAAAACAGGCAGGGGAGGGAGGATGGCTAAAGACATCCTCTCAGTTTGCACAGTCAAGGCCAAGGACTTTTCCAGCACATGGGACTTCCCGTGCTAAAGCCAAGAAAGTCCACTGCACACAAGGATGAGGAGGTCGCTGGGTCTGAAAGCCTCATGCTGCCCCACCCTTCTGTGAAGAACATCCAGTCCACAAGCTTCCTTTGGCCACATCCTTTCTGCTGATGTAAACTGTCTTTTGATGTGCTAATGCTGTGCAGGGGCACTCCTGGGCTGAGGCCCCTTATCCTAGTATCCAGAGCCTTATTTTCAGGAAAGACAAGAGTAAAAAGAATCCTCAACCTTTTGCTTTTTACTTTGACATCTCCTCTTTTTTTTTTTTTTTTCTTTTTCCTTCCTTGATGCCAGGGATCGAACTCAGGGCCTTGTGCTTGCTAGGCAAGCACTCTAACCACTGAGCTAAATCCCCAGCCCCTATTTTTTGCTTTGAGATGGGGGTCTTGCTAAGTAACTAAATTGCCCAGACTGGGCTTGAGCGTGCAGTCCTCCTGCTTCAACCTTCTGGAGCACTGGGATTATAAGCGCATATCACCACACCTGCCTTAGTTTATTTTTAAAAGTCCTGTTTTCATGCTTTGGAATCTTAGATCAGGTACATTTTCTGCAGATACAGGGTGTGTGTATATCTTTGGTTTAAATTAACTTTGGCTTTTGGATACGTTTTTTGTTATATGTTTCAGATAATACCTTGTTATATTTCAAATGCAACAAATTATTTTGGTCGTATAATTGATAAACATGTAGATCTTTATGCAACTCTCAATGCTGAAATGAATGAGTATTTTAAGGATTCTAATAATAAAACATCTGTTGAGAAGGTGGAGGAATTTGGATTGTATGGATTAGAAGAAAAAACATCTTTTCACAGGTAAAATATCTGTTTGATCTCTAAAGTTATAAGGTAATTCCAGTGGTGTTGTATGCCTGTTTTCACTATTGGCCCTTGACTGAATATGTGCACCCTGTGCCTGGCCCCTCCTGGGAGGGTGATGTGGCGCAGCATACTTCACACCCCTGGTTTAGGGCACATGGGACACAACCCTGGCACCTGAGCACATAGCATGATAGCAAAGCAACCCCAGATGTTTATTGAGTCAGCATTGTATGCAACATACACCCACCTCTGTAATCCATTCAATTCTTAGCAAATACCTGTAAAACAGCCAGTGTTCCTATTTTACAGATAAGCAGCCTGAGCGATGGAGGCTGTATAAGTTGTCAAAGCTCAGCTCAGTGGGTGGCACAGAGTGTTCCAGCCTGGCCTACCTGACCCATGTGCTTGTTTGCACTCACTTTTCTTGAATCCCCACCCAGTGCACCCAGTGACAGCCTTGAGTTGGCAGTTGTGAAACTTTACTTTGCTGTGTTAATTTTTATTAGGTTGTCTGATAAAGGGAGTTACTGTTTTAGGAGTACTACCTGCTTTATACTTCTGTATACTTTTATCAGCCACTAAAAGCTTTTGAAGGCCCTAGTTTTATATTCCTAGTACAGAGTAAAACCATGCAGTGTGGGAGTCTTTTGTATATTTTGTTTGATGGGTAAGATGAGCCAAAGATGATTTCCTGTTTTAGAATTGCTGATGTCACAGTTCTTCTCCCAGAGTCCAGGTGTTAGAGATGAGCCAAAGAGAAGATACATCGGTCCTGGACAGTGTCCTGGTGAAGTTCATTGATGAAGGCAGGACAGGGCTAGTTGCCACAGACCAGCTGTTGCATCTGCCCGACAACTTCAGGACTCTTCCCCCACAGGCTGTGGAGTTTATTGTCTGCAGAGTGAAACCCGCTGACGGTGAGATGGAATGGAACCCAAAGGTGAATCTCTTTGGCTTTTTATGTTTTGTTGGATTGTAGAATATATTTAACCTGCAATCTACATAGAATTGAGGTTTATTTAAATTTAGGGTGTTGTGTTTGGGCTTTAGCTTTATGTTCCTATAGTGCAGTCTGCTTAGGTCCCTGCTGGTACAGAATGGTATTGACTGCCACCGTGTATAGAACCCAGGCCTGAGCCTGAGGTGCTGAGGACCCTGGACATTATGCCCATGTCATTAGTGCTCAGTTTTATTACTGGTAAAAACAGTTTGGGTTATAAATCAGATTAAACACTGCCCAGGAAATAAACAAGTGATTTTCTCCAGGATAAACACACAAACCTCCTGTTGTGGATTTAGTAAAAATAGCCTTTATCAAAGGGCAGTCTTTTCCTTTGTCATATGAGGTATTTACTGAGAGTCCATTGTGTGCCAGGTGCCCTGCTGGGTCTGGGTGTGTAGCCATCAGCTAGAAGGTTGGGGTCCTTGTCCTAAAGAAACTTTTGGTCTCTAAAATGCCTGACCATAGTGTTCTTTGAAAGGTAGCCTTCTGTAGAAAGGGCAATACGTTCTTCTAAATTCACTTAGAGAGTTCAAGGCGGGTAGAAACAATCTCATGAAAATGACTGGCTTCTCCTTGCTGTGCTGTATTGGTGTTTAAATGCTCATGAAACATCATTCAGACAGTCTCACCTTTGTGGCCCTACTTGAGAAGAAACAGCAGTGCACTTGGCCCCTTGGTTGCCCTGTTGCTGGCTGCAGAGTGGCTCTCTAGTGATGTTGTCTAGAGCAGCAGAAGCAACCTTCATTGCAATTGAGCTTTTGAAGAAATAAACATTTATGCCCCAAAGACAGGTTGGTAATTGGTGGAGGAGATGGGCACACAGTGTTCACACTGGAAACATTTGGTGTTGGGAACGCAAAGGCTCAGTCACCTGCCCTTGGAACTTGCTAGCAGGAAACCTTGATCAAGCTGTGATGCCTTTCCATTTCATTAAGCTGTACTGGTACCTCAGCAAAAAAGGGATGGATGCCTCTCTAACCTGTAGGATTGTCATGAGGCTCAAATGAAATGCAGGAATATTTTGCGAAGTAAACAATATATAGAGTGTAACATATTTTCTTGTTAAAGCTTCAGAAAAATAACAGAAGTGCTTTTTTCAGGTTACTAGGTACATTCATCATAAAATTGTTGGAAAATTACATGATGCAAAAGTGGTATTGGCTTTGGGAAATACAGTTTGGATTGATCCAATGGTAAGTATGCAGGTTTTCTAAGAAGAAATTATTTTGAACAGGCCACTAAAATGATCCAAGTTATTCTAATGTGTTTCACGGCTTATTTGGTGCTCTGTGTTGGAGAGAGAGATTTTTCACATTATTTGTATCGATTCAGTTGCGAGTTTAGTTTATTTGTTGGATTATTTTATGTTGTAACCTAGGACACATGCATTTATGTACATGATATCATACTCACATACACAACTGAAGTTTGCTACCTGTATTGTTCTCTAATATTTACAATTCTGTTCTACTTTTTCAAACATTCATAATGACCACTAAGTTGATTTCACAGCCCACTCTCCATACATACCACAGAGAGGCCCCAGACTGTTGACTGCTGCGATAGTGCCTATCTTTTCTAGGTTGTAAATGATCCTAAAACCTGGGACATGCTTGGTAATGATGAGGATTCCAGTCCTTGGGCACTCAGAGGCAGGTGTTACTTTCACATTTCACTCACCAGATGTTTATTGAATACCTGTGCTAGGACCAGTGCTGGACTCATTGGTTTCACCTGTGAGCAGAGTAGCACCAGCCCCGGTACTGCAGCAATAGGGGTGGAGAGTGAGTGTGACGTAGGACATGGAGCTCAGGGCCTCTGTCTCCATACCATGCCAGGACCATCCCCTCTCCACTCGCACCACTAGACCTCGGCTTTTCAATTCAAGGCTTTACTCTGTTAAACAAATCTTAATTACTGTGATTATAAGATTTAAAGGAATTCAGTTCAATTAAATGAACTGTTTTGCTGAAAGTTATAAGGTTGGAAAAGGGGAGTATCAGTACAAGATTTAAGAATAAGAAAACTGTTTTTAACAAAGAAAATACAGATTACCAGTGCAGGTAAGTAGAGCAGTAAGAGGGTCTTAATTGATGTGGTCATAGTCACTATTACATTTGCTCTTTATTAGAGAAGAAAAGTGAAAATTGGATTTAGGCAGGGATTTTTAAAACTACAGCTCAGAGAATGGAACAAAAAAGAAAACCCACTTGACGAATGTGTTTCCAAGACTGCGAAGTATGTAACAGTGTCTGCTGGCACACTGGAGGAGAATAGACCCCATCTACCTCCTTCCCAAAAGGGCTGTACTCCTGTCAGGGAAAAGCATAGCTGGCGTTTGTACTTTGTTTGAAAGGAAGCATGCACTGTGTCTCTTTCATGTCTGGCTTCTGTGGCTCAGCATCGCCTGTGCAGTTCTTCTGTAACCAGCCCAGCTCCCTCTCCAGTTTGAGGGGAGAAAGGCTCTTCTGCCTGTTCTAGATGGGACGCATGCCCAGGATTCGGTCTGGAAGGTGCCCAGCAGGCCAGCCTGGCCCACTCCTGCCCACTTTGGAAGGGACACTCACTCCTGTACTTCCTCTGCATAGGAATCAGACTATTGCACATTTTGATGGTTTACTTAATATTGTATAAATTGAAATGAGTGAGAATGTTTTGGTTACAGAAAGGATAAATGGAGGAAATGGTTCAGAACACGGGATTTAGGATCTTGATTATAAGCCTTTTCTGGGCACAAGAGGACTCTGAGTTTTAGGATCTCCCTTGTTAATAGAAGTAAAAATAATTAAGAATCAGAAAAAAACCCACAATTTTCTTTCCAGTTACAGCATTACAGATTGGTCTGGACCAAGGATTTTATTCCCACACCTGATCATATTTTTGCAGTGTGAGACTGGGTTTTAGATGGTTCTGTTGGAACCTCAATTGTGAAACAAGCAGATGCTGCCCTGGGAAGCCCTCGTACACTGTGGCATGTGCCACAGTGCATCACAGGGAGAGACTGAGAGGACACCTGAGGGCATTGTGAGTCTTAAAAATCAAAGCAGGGCCAGGCGTGGTGCTGTACCCCCTATAATCTCAGCTAGTCTTTGAGGAAGCTGAGGCAGGATCAAAAGTTCGAGGATAGCTTGGCCAACTTAGTGAGACTCTGCCTCAAAAAACAAAAAAGTAGGGCTGGGAATTTAACTCCGTGGTTAGAGTGCTTGCCCAGCAAGCGCAAGGCCCTGAGTTCAATCCCTGGCACTAAAAAAAAGTCAGAATGTAGTGCAGTGGTACAGCACCCCTGGGGTCAGTACATAGTACTGGGAAAAAGGTGTGACACCTGCAAATGTCATGTTTTTTCTTTGATTCAAGGTACATGTTACAAAACTTTCAAATTTGCGAACTTCTGTCATTGATTATAATGTGCGAGCTGAAATTTTGTCCATGGGAATGGGCATTGATAATTCAGAACATATAGAAGAACTAAAAAAATTGTACAAAGGAGCTAAACTGCCAACTTCTGAAGAAGGCCTAAACCAAACCCTGTAAGTGCATTTCTACCTCCCTCTCAGGATAGCTGTCCTGTTCTCTGGAAATACAACTCCCAGGTGTAAGTTAAATGAGTTTGCTTATTGCCATCACTCAGCTCTAGTGATCATCAAGATTTGGGGGATCTTGCTTTATCCATATCCCAACCCTCACTCAAATTTTTGGTGGACTATTATAAGACAAATCTCTAGTATATAATTTCACATATACCCCTTACAGAAAGAAGTTCTTTAATTAGTTTTGACAGCACAAATGCAGAAAAGTGCAGGCATTCCAAGTGTGGTTTGTTGGATTTTCTGAGCACAGTTGGAAAACCAGCCCCAGACCAAGAAGTAACATAACTCAGAGCCTCCTCTGTCTCTTCCCAAAAAGAGCCATTCTCCTGTCAGGGAAAAGCGTAGCTGAGGTTTGTACTCTGTTTGAAAGGAAGCATGCAGTGTGTCACTTTCATGTCTAGCTTCTATGGCCCAGAATTGTCATGCAATTCATCCACAGTAGGAACATAGCTGTACACCTGAATATGCCCTGCTGCCTAATGTCCCTTTGTCTGAGTATATCCCAATTGTTTACCTATTCTGCTGTTGATTTGGGAAACTTCCATTGGAGCTTCTTCAGGAAATGATGCGTTAGACAGTCTCTTGTTTGTCTTTTGGTCATCTCATGGAGTGGAATTGGTAAATCAGAGAGCCACCTCCCCACCAGTTTTCCAAAGTGGTTGTCCCAGTTTACATGCCCCTCAGAAGGATATGAGATGTATATGAAATATATGAGTTTATGAGAGACCATGAAGTCCCTCTGAGAAGGGTATATTGGTACACTGTGGATGATGGCACAGCATGTTTGTCGTGGAATGATTTGTACCAAGAACTCCTAATCAGAAAGAAAGATGTGAACTCTACTAGGGGCAAGACTTGAGCAGCCACTTTACAGTATCCAATTACAGCATGAAAAAGTGCTCAAGCTCATTCATCAGCAGAGAAGTACAAGTTAAAACCACGCTGAATAATATCACTACAGCCTCACCTAAAAGGGGAAATGAGAAGGAAAATCCCAAGTGTTGGTGATGATGTGGAGGGAACCGGCTTTTAAAAGTGTACACAAATACACCTAATTAAGTCCCTGTTTTGACTTTTTTTGGGTATATAATCAAAGCAGAATTAGGTCATGTGGTAATTCTACATTTAAGATTTCAAGGAGCAACTGTCCCATTTTATAGTCCTGCCAGCCATGCTTCTCCATGTCGTCACCTAGGGATTGGCCCAAGATGAAAGCTGAAGGTCTTTTGGGGGCTCTTCTGAGCACACGTCTTACCTCTGCATTTGTGGAATTCTCTGGACTCCCCCATATGACTCCTTTGATCCCAGCTTTTCCTCTGGCCTCAGAGGTCTGTTTTGTGTCCCCACCTATCAGCGCTGGCCTTGGTGTCAGTGGGTCTGTTGGCCTTCGAGATTTTAGAGCATGTACATCACTTTTTTTTTTTGCCTGTGACACAGAGACCAGCACTTTTCCGTGGTCCTCCAGGTATCCTGTAGGCAGATGTGACCAGACATGCACGGTAACTTGCAAATGAAATCTGCTCTGCTCCCTCTAGTTTGAGTGGGGGCGGGAATCAGGCTGCTTCCAGCTCGGAACCACAACCAAGCTGAGGAGGAAGTAAGGCAAAGGCAGTACATGCCACAGAACTGTCCTGCCATTGTGAAGCTAGGCATTTTTGACTGTGGTAAACTCTTGATTAGGCATTTCCCTTCTCTTTTTTTGCTGCTGGGGATCAAACTCAGGCCCTCGTGCTTGCGAGGCAAGTGTTCACACCACTGAGCTAAATTCCCAACCCCTTTGATCAGGCATTTCTTGATTGCTGCACATCTTGGACTGTTTCTCAGCATGCCTACAATTAGGCCTACTCAGCTCTGGTTGTATTCTGACATTTCTGGGGAGAACAGTAGCTTGGGGCTGCCCACCTCATCATTTTGCTCTGTGTGTATCTTCATAGCAAGTTGTTTTCTTTAACTTTGTTCTAGTTGGCCTATTAACAAATTAATAGGTAAATACTTTTAATTGAAATACCATTAACTAAAGTTTAGGTTTTAAAATTCACTAGGTATGGTGGCACATGTCTGTAATTCCAGCACTCTGAAAGACAGAAGCCCAAGTTGAAATCCAACCTGGGCAACTTAGTGATATTGCAAGACTCTGTCTCAAAAAAGGGGTGGGGATGTAGCTCAGTGAAAAGGCCAGGGGGGTTCAACCCTAGTACCACAAGAATAAGAATTATTATTAATTATTCAGTAGGTCAGTGAATATTTAATAAATCCTTCCTGTGGATTCAGTGGGGAACAGACAGACAAAAAGCTGTCCTTCAAGGTAACTAGGTTTTAGCAGAGAGATGAAGAACACAGATAAAATACCTGCGGTGGGCCAGATGGCAGTAGGTGAGATGAAACAAGCTAAAGCAGGAAAGAATATGGGAACCTTGGGCTGGGTTGGGATAGAGCACAGATGGAGGTGAGGCATGAGTGTAAGGGTTCAGGAAAAGCCGCCTGTGGGCAGAGGGAGGCCTGGGAACAAGAAGGAAGAACCTGGAGCAGCAAATGAGAGAGAAAAGAACTTGTAGAGGTCAGAGAGGCCGTGAGGTAAGCTCTTGGTGGGCCCTGTGGCCAATGCAAAAAAGATGCTCTCTGATTAGAGCAGGGGAATAACTTGATCAAAGGACAGCTTGTGGCTGCTGTGCTGGGAATAACTGAAGAGTGAGTTGAGGGACCCAGGTTGTGCCTAGAGGGCAGACAAGATGGTGTGGAGAGAAGCAGCTGGTGTCAAAATGTGTGTGAGGCTAGAGCAAAGGGCTTCCTAGGCCTACTGGATTTGTGGTGAGAATGGATGTATGGAACATTGTAGCACACAGCAGGGCTCAATGCCTACAGATTGGCCAAGAGCTCCAACAGAATGAGCAGGAAGGACACAGGGCTGGGAGGTGGGTCCTACTGTTGTGCAGCAGGAGCCTGGGAAGACACAGCCTACAGGTCGGGAGGCTGTGTCAGCAGCTGCCACCGGCCATACAAAATGAGGACCCAGCTGACCACTGGGTTTAGTGGTGTTATCCTTGGTGACCTTGAAAGATGTTTAAATGACAACAGGAAATAGGTGCATTTAAAGGAGCCTGGAAAAGATGGAAATAATGTGTAGTGTGAACCTTTTGTTTGTGGCATTGGAGATTGAAACCAGGGCCTTCACACCGAGTTGTAGCCCTAGCCCTTTTTTTTGTTTTGAGACACAGTCTCTCTAAGTTGCCCAAGTATGCTTTTCAGACTTGTCTCCTATCTTAGCCACCCAGAGTGCTGGGATTACAGGTGTGTGCCACTGAGCCCAGCTTAGTCTGAAGTTTTTGAGTTTTCTGTATTATAAATTAGGTACTTATGGAATTAGGATATCAGTTGGTTTCTACACACCATCATGTCTAAATGTCTTCTTGCTTATGAGATTTATTTTTAACAATGCAGATGCCATTACAGTTCAGATTCAGTTTTAATAAAGCTTGGTCACTTGTGGGAAGCACTACACTTTAGAGCTCCAGCTCTCTGCAAAGGCTCTTCCAGGTCCTTGTCCACACTGTGATGTTGTAATTGAGCAGGGAGACTTAATATAGCTGTAGTCACAAGCACGGGGTAGAGAGAGGGGCAGACATGGAAGAGTCGTATGGAGGAAGTGTTCCTCGAAGGAGACTCCCATGTCAGAGGGTTCTTAGAGAGTGGAGAGTTTGACAGTAGAGGGGGAGAATATTTAAGGTTGGGAGGAAGCAACTATTGAAGAAGATAAGTAGATCAGGTAAGTTTATGGCAAGTTAGAGCAACAGTAAGTGGAGTTTTGTGGAAGGAAGGTTTACAGGGCTGGCTTGGCAGCGAGCCATAGAAGCCCTCATTGTTCACATTTGGGATTTGTACCTGGATAGTAGCCAGTGGGCATTGAAAGGGTTTGTGGAGTGTTGTATATACCTGAGTACAGCATACTGGGATGAAGGAGGACAGGTCAGAGGCCGATGGATGAGGGAGCGGTGGCATCACCTGGAACTGAAGGAGGCCAGCACCTGCCCAGCAGCAGGCTGGGAAGGGGTGCAGGATCTGGTGCACATGGATGGAGAAACCATAGAGCTTAGCAATTGGCCAATGTAAAGGTGAGACTGGCTCTGAGGCCCAGTGACAGACCCAGGACATTACATTGTGGGTACTGGCAGATTTCACAGGGAGTGACTCACTGGAAAGGAAGAGATGCTGGGTTTGGTTTCAGACATGTTAAATTTTAAGCTTATTGAAAGTAGAAGCCGAGAGCTTGGAGGAAGCGTCTGGTGGGGGGCACTTGAGAGGAGAATGTGAGTCAGGAAGAGCAGAGCAGGCGGAGGAGGATCTGTTGAGGTCAGCTGTGGAGGAGAAGGCTGGCCAGATGGAGAGGAGGAATAGGAGGCGGCCGCGGCAGCCTGGGGGTGGGGTGCTCTGTCCTCTATTTTTTGGGGAATGCTGTGCACCACGTTCAAACATACAGGCCAGGAGTCCTCTGGGAGATGCGCTAGCTAGCACTCCCTCTTTGTAGACATAGTGGGGGTGCCTGTGTCTGTACAGGTTTGCTCATTTAGGATGGATGCATCAGTGAAAGGATACACAGAGGATGAATTATATTGTCACCCTTGAAGAAGGGAACTGGGTTGCCTGGGAAACAGGGATGTAAAGGAACTTTCATCATATAAACCTTCTTATTTACTTTAAGATATTGAGCAGGTTTCCTGCAATCCCAGCACCCAGGGAGGCTGAGGCAGGAAGATTGTGAATTCAAGGTCAGCCTGGGCAACATAGCAAGACCCTATTTAAAAAACAAAAAACAAAACAAAAAAAAAAACAACTTTGAGCTGGGGATATGGTTCAGGGGTAGAGTGCTTGCCTGGCATGTATAAGGCATGACTTCCATCCCCAGCACCATAAAAGAAAGAAAAACCTAACATGATTATGGTGGTTATCTGGTCTAAGAAGCTAAAGAATAATGTAATACAAGAAATTTTAATAGAATTAAGCTGTCTTTCATGTACTGAGAGGAGGTAATCTCTAGCTAGCTATTAGGTATGATGAAATGAGGGGCAGCACATTTACTGCCATGTATTCAGGAACATGTGTCTGTCTACCGTATCTCTCTGGTTTGATTGATTGGGCGCAGGGAATTGAACTCGGGGTCTTGTGCTTACTCTACCCCTGAGCTAAATCCCCAACTCCTATATCTCTGTGTTTTAGATAAAAGGGTATAAATGGAAGTATTTGCTTTGGGGGGGGGGCGGTTCTGGGGAAGAAGTTGACCCAGTCGGTAATGGGATAGTCTCTGGAAAGATGGCATGAGAGACAGGCAAGGAAGGGAAAACGCCTTTTCACTTTTTGCCCTTTTATCCTATTTGAAATGAGATAGCAGTGTATGTTGATACTCTCATAAGTTCATTGAATTTTGAAGGAAAATTATTTCAGTAAATGAGCAAATGATTTTCCTTGATAATCCCTGTCTGTTATCCACTGTGCATTTGGTGCAGCGCACCCAGCATTGAGCAGAGCTGGCCGGCCCTGTCCCACCTTTGGTAAGTCAGTCATCTGCTTCAGGGTCACAAGCACCTCAGTCCTTTAGCGCCTGCCATCCCCCTCTTTTGCCAGAGTGTCTCTGGAAGTCCCAGAGTTAACCTCTGCCTCTTCTGTCCAGGACACCTCCCTCAGCATCTCCCTCACCTCCCTCGGTGTCAGCAGAAGATACCACTTGTCTGCAGGGTGCGCAGCAAGGGGACTGTGGCGCAGAAGGCGGGGCTGGCTCTGAGACGAAGTCAGAAAACCCAACACCTGGTCGGTACTTCTTATTTAAAAGGTGGTTAACAAAATCATTCATGTTTGGAGAGTTCCTCACGTTTAGGCTTTTCTCTAGGTGAAATGCAGAGAGATGACACAAACCAACGTCACTTAGCTGTTCCTGCTTAGACAGTCCATTTCAGTTGTGGTTCTTTTTTTTTCAGCTGTTTTCCTTTCTGTTACTTAAAGCATAGTGTATAGCCAGCAAAGTGCACAAACATGAAGTGGGCAGCTCATCAGGTCTGTGCACATGTGCCCGTCTCTTGTCCATACCTGAATCATGCTGTTGAGGGTTTCCAGGACCCTCCACAGTGACCAGTCTCCTGAGTCCTGTCACCATTAGTTTTGTTGAATTGGAAGCATGCAGTAATACAGCCTTGCGGCTTCCTTCAGTCAATATTATATCTACGAAATTCATCTGTATTATTGCAAGTGGCAGTAGATTTTAAATTGCTAAGTTGTATGCTGTGATATGAACACATCACAATGTATTGGTAGGTGTTGGGGTCTTCACTTAGGACCATTATGGTCAACACTGCTGTGAACTTGATTGTTAAAGTTTTGGATGGTAGCTCTAAACATCTTAGATTGCAGAGTTTAAATTGTGTTGTCTTAGAAAATGTGTACTTAGCATTTGTTCCTGTCTAGGTCCTGGAAGTCATCTTTGGACAGTCCTGGTAGGTTAAGACAGCACAAAGACTTCTGGGCATTTGTAGCCAGTAGATAGAAGTTGCAATGTGGTTCCTCTCCAAAGAGTAACTGTACTTTTCTTGATCGTTTAGTATTTGTTAGAACTTGTTTTTATTTTAGAACTTGTTTTTATTTTAAAACATTATGCTAATATAAATGATTTGCATTTTTTCTAATTATTCTTTACAACTAGATACTTGAGTACTAGGAAATTTTTATACTCTTACGTGAGTAATTTCTCATCTGAAAGTCAGGTAGAGTGCAAAAACGCTTATGTGTACATATCTATATATGTTATGTAAAAACATTTGATTTTGTACAGAAACTTTATCTGAAAACCCTGGAGATGTTTCCATTAGCAGAACATCGCAGCCACAGCTGAAAAGGTAATGTCCGTCCATTGCTTGAGCACATGCTTCCCTTCACTGGGGACTAAACACTGGCAATGTGTAAGCCTTTCTTTTCTCTTCTAGCTTTCACCCACAAATAAAGTGGTTCCAAAAAGATGATGTTGTCATCCTAAAGATAAAAATAAGGGATATAAAAGATTACAAGTGTAAATACTTTAGAGACAGAGTTGTTTTCAGGTGGGTTTATGTATATCTTGCAAAGTAAATCAGAAATAATTTCCAACATTTTAGCAGGCTGACTTAGTTTCTTTTAATAAACCCAGTGCCTGGGTGGGAGACAAATTTTACTTGGCTGATATGGAACTGCAAGACAGCATAATAAAAGAAGACTGCAAGTGCGTAATTACAAATGATGAGCCAGTAATCACTCTTGCCAAAGAGAAAAGGGGATCCTGGTGTGGCTTACTCCGACAGAAGGTGAGTTGTGAATGTGGTTGGCTGGTCTTAATACATGGTTGTGTTGTATCTGCTCACTCATGTAAACTGTTGTATCAAACAGAATCCTAATGTGACTTTTGACTTTGACCACTGGGAAGAATGTGATGAGGATGGAAAGGAGGGCCTCTTCTCAAAGGGTGAGATGGGAAGGGCCTACTCTCTGGAGGGAGGATCCTGAATCTAGTATGGGAAGGAGTGATATCAGCTGATCTTAGGGATTGAGACTGTGGAAATGGGCTGTTTGTATAAAGCTCTTAGAAATTACCTTTCTCTTTGTGGTTGATCTTGGTGCTAAATGTCCTGATAATTAGATCCCCAGCACCAAAAAAAAAAAAAAAAAAAAAAAAAAGTCCTGATAAGAGTACTTACCAACTCACACCTTCTTATAATACTTTTATAATAGTCTTTCTTTCTTTCTTTCTTTTTTTTTTTTTTTTTGTTCTGGGGATCGAACTCAGGGCCTTGTGCTTCCTAGGCAAGCATGCTAACCACTGAGCTAAATCTCCAACCCCTATGATAGTCTTCTAAGGCAATAATTTATTTGTAAGCAGACATTTTACCTGCTCATCTCTTTTTCTGTTTGCTGTTTGTTTCGTTTTCTGAGACAGGGTCTCACTATGTAGTTCAGGCTGGCCTTGAACTTACTATGTAGTCCAGGTTGGCCTCACACTCATGGCAATCCTCCTGCCTCAGCCTCCCAAATGCTGGGATTACAGGCATGTACCACCACACCAGGCCCCTACCTGCTCATTTCTCGCCTAAAATAATGAAAATGTAAAATAAGTTACAAGATAGAGCTAGAGTCCAAGAGACATTTTCTGCATTGGCCAAGTGAGGAGATTTACTAGTCTATACTTAACATTTTTAAATAATATCTAACTCTTCTAGTTGTAAGTTCCAAAAACCTGTCCTGCAAAGTGGCTGAGGTGGTTGAAGACAGTGACACCTTTTCAGACGATGATGGAAGTGAGAGTGAATAAGAATGCAAGTTAAACTTTGAGGAGCAGCTGGAGGACTCTGAACAAAAATGGATACTGCTAAGTGACTGGAAGTTAAGAAAACAGGCAGTCATAGCCAAGCCTTTTCACCTGAAGAACAGGACTCTACTAAGTGTTGCCTTGTGGCACTGGGATGGGTAATGGTGAGAAATTCTTAGTCCACTTAAAAATAGGTTAAGAAGAAGATGATTGTCAAAGGAGGGTGGAAGGGTGGGGTCTGGGATGAGAGAAGCAAAAAGTGCAGGTCTTGTACAAGCCCAGGCTGTAGTGTGTGTCCCCCTGGCTTCCTCTAGCACCCATCCTGACATGCTCAGGTTTGAGTGGCATAGAGCAAACTTTGACATTTGAGTGATGCGTTGTACTCCCTGGAGTCAGTCCACACATTTGTGTCATTTAGACTTACATTTGTGTTTGGTCCATTGTTCAAAACTTGGTCTTAATGCATGTAACATAGGCTTCTGTCTTGCAAATTCATTCTTAGCAACTACCTCACAGACCCTTTCAATTGTAAGTCAGTTGGGATTTGCCATAACTGAGTAAAAGCACTAACACTTTTTCTGTTCTCAAGACACTGATAGCTACTGAGAGAAGCTTACATCTTTTCCCAAGGACAGTATGGGATGGCATCAGTGAGGCCAGCAAGACCCAGGCTTTCTAGAGGCGAAGCTGTGGGTTCCAGATAACCCCCTGGACTTGCAAAGGGACTTAAGGCAGCGATAGAGAACCTTTTAGAGCTTTCAGTGATAGAAACAGCCTGCTGCAGCATGCATGCCATAAGTTTGCCACTGCTGGACTAAAGGGTCTTTTTCTGCAACTGACAAGAAGGAACCTGTGCGACCTGGAGGTAACCTTCAGAACACCCGGGGGTTGGTGAGCACCATGGGAAGGTGGTAGCACCTGGGGTCACTTGAGTTCTTGGGAGAGTGTGCATAGTCCTTGCCACTTAATGTAGGAATGCCCAGGGGCTAGCCTTTCCTCTTTGGATTTCTTTGTTGATTGAAAAAGTTGGAATGGTGAGCTGTTGGAAAGTGGAAAATTTTATGCACTTGAGGCTGAGGCAGGAGGATCACAAGTTCAAGGCTAGCCTGGGCAATTTAAACCTTGTCTCAAAAAGTGCTGGGGATATATAGCTCACTGGTAGAGTGCCCTGGGCTCAGCCTTCAGCATCCCCACCCCCTAAAAAAGCAAAACTCTGTGCACTTCCTCTGTATCAGTTTGTCAGCTTCCCCTAGAAGTAGAAAAGAAAGCTGACCGAACATGACTTCTGGGTGACCACCCCAAGACCTTTATTCTTTTTGTCACCTCACAAAGCATGGCTTCTCAGGTTCCTGTACAGCCCTGGTATGAACCTGGCCAGAGCTGGGTCCTGCTCTGGCTCTGTTTCCTCATCTGTGAAATAAGATGCTGAGCTCATGCACAGCCTCCCTTCTCCACAGGCAGTGCCCAGATTGCTGCTGGTCAGGCATCTCATCTATGTCTGTGTGGGGACTCTGTGACAGGTGTCAGACCACTGCCCTCCAGGTGAATGATGTGGCTCAGCCTGGACAGCTGCCAGAGCATGTCCTTGCTGCCCCTGATAGGTTGACTGGCAAGCATCACCTAGACATGGGGAGTTGGGTGGCTCCTGAAGAACCAGAGAGCTCTGGTGTGTTGCCGGAAAGGTTCTGTTCGGAGCTCATCCTTGTCAGTGTTCACCCTGCAGGTGGGCCTAGGGCAGTGGCCAGGCCTCCTGAGGCCCTCCTGTGGGTGCCAGCTTGCTGTGCGGAGTCTCTTAGGAATAGCCCTGGCATGTGCTGGAGTGCACAGGGCTGCTCCCAGTGCACACGGCAGTGATGTCTGCCTTGGAGAAGACACAGTCCTGACTCTTGTACTGACAGACACGGTGGAAATACTGCAGCAGGAGGGCTAGGGGTTTAAATCTCAACAACTTTTTCACTCAGATTGTCTAATGCTTAAAGCTGTAAATACTATTTTGTAGGATATAGAATGCTGACTATGTAAAGAACTAGTAATTGGTTTTCTATACTGCTATGAAAACATGGGTTGCATGCCTGGGTACATTTGTGAAATGCAAGGTAAAAGTACTTCAGTGTCTGTGCTTCTAAAATTGCTCACATACTCTGAGGTAATGTGAATGACTTGCAGTGTATCAATAAAATTTCAGTGTTCTCACAGAAATGTTAATGTTTACATCTTTTAAACAGTATTTTCCCCAAGTGTCAGACGCAAAGTAAAATTTTACTCACCATGCTTTCCGGTGACCAGAAAGCCAGTGAGAGCTGTCGGGAGCAGGTGGTGCGACCCATGACGAAGCTGACACTTGTCACACAGGCTTCCAGAGGTTCTGGAAGGGTGGTCAGCTTGGGCCTGCTGTGTACATCCCATGTTAGACACAGAGGCAGCAGTACTTTTGAGGCGGGGAGGAGTCAGAATAAAATGTACTTTTAAAAATCTTTTTAAAATACTTGCCATTAAGCTATATCAAAGCAGAAATATCACCTGCTTTATATAAAAGAATAGACCTTATAGATCACTGAGTTTAATGAATACCTTTTATTTTTATTTAATTTATTTATTTACTTGCAGTGCTGGTGATGGAATCCAGCGCCTTGTGCATGCTAAGTAAGTGCTCTATGACTGAGTTTACTCCCAGTCCTGCCCTGTAAGTTTAAGTAAGTGTGATGCACCTTTTTTAAGTAGTTGCGACCAGAATGCTGGTGGGTTTATGCAATCCTGCCACCAGCCTTCTGTTGTGTGAGTCTTCTCTTGATAAGTTTAACACAGATCACTTCTCCTATTTAAAACCCCACCCATAGCATTAAGGCTATCAAAAAATAATTATTACATAAACATCGGAACACTTTTTTGTAAGAAAAAGAGGAAATAACCACATGTATTGCTTACAAAAATAAATTCATCACATCTTTGAGGACTGTAAGAGATGTACTTGTCACTCCGGGTCCTTCTCTGGAGGGACGACTTCCATCAGCATCTGGAGGTACATGGTAAGCGGCTCTGCAACACAAGCCAGCAAGTACCAGTAAGTGCAATTAGAAAAATGTAGCCAAAAGGCCTCACTGAGCTTGCTGGCAAGCCGTGGTATTAGTCTTACCCTTTGGTAACGTGTCCCTCTCAGACCCTGCACTCGGGACACATGGTGTTTAGAATGAATTGGAACTCTCCTAGTGGCTGCACTGGTTCTTTGGAAATAAGTGATTTCCTATTAAGGAACTGGGAACCTGCTAAATATTTTATTGTGCACCACCAATTTACCCTATAGGAGAAATGTGAGGGACTCATTTATGTGGATGTATTTACTACTACCAACCAAGTGGTGACTAATCTGAAGTCACTAAGACTGCTTTTGTTTAAAATACAAATTATGGGGCTGGGGATTTAGCTCAGTGGTTAGAGTGCTTGCCTGGCATGTGCAAGGACCCCAGCACCAAACAAAACAAAACAAAAATGAAATACAAATTGGTGTTTTTTGGGTTTTTTTTTTCCTTTTTTCACCGCGTTGGCCCAAATGCTTATCAGTTTTTGGAGGGAACCGCTTGGTTAACCATGCCAGAGCCGAGAAGCAAACCAAATTTTGTACATTTAGGTTGCAAGTCATCCTGCTTAGGTTGTCTGTCTGATCAAATCCAGGTGCATTTCCAAGGCATGGGGGGGAAATAGGCGTTTTACTAATTTTCTTTCCTTTCCATTGGTGTGTGCCTGCAACCTGTCAGCTTAGGTTAAGATCATGGTAAAGAGATTGGGGGTAAAAAGAACTACCAGGAAAGGAAAGAGTCCCTGATGGAAATGACATAGCCCACACTTTGCTTTGTTTTCATTTTGGTAATTAACAGGAAGTGAATTCTCTC
>PVJO010019188.1:0-34933 GCA_004026905.1 Hystrix cristata | reverse complement strand
CTCAGGGGCCTTGAAGTTTGGATGGGGAGGACAGGCAGGCTAGGAGGTAAGGACACTGCAAAGACACAAGGAAAGCAGGCTGGGAGGTGGGGAGTTACAGGGGCTGTGTGCAGGGCCTCAGCCCACTATTGTCTCCTTGAGCAGAGTCCTAAGGGGGATCGGGCCAGCCATTGTCCCCGAGGCCAGGCTCTGGACAGCACCTGGGGAGAAAAAGGAGACTAGGGTGAGGGAGAGAAGGAAGAGGAGGAAGCAGTCTGGTGGGGTGGGGAGGGTCAAGGATGTTGGGTAAGGCACCTCTGGGTTGTGTCTCTTGAAAGAAAGAGTGTGGTGGACTGATAATGGTCAACTTGAGTAGGAACGCCCAGCTGGACTGAGTTGCTGTGTTCTGGGCATAGAGGATCCACCTGAGGACTGTTGCTGACACGGCGTAAAGGAGGACGGGAGCAGAAAACTGCAGGCGGCTGTTCCTCAGGAGAAGCTCTGTTGCAGCTGGTTTCTCTGAACTCGGCTGCTCTCTTCGCAGAAGGAGCTCGGGGCCTTGCTGTCGTCGAGGGTGGCTGCTGTTTGCTTCAGGGGAGCTCTGGTCTTCATCTCCGCTGTGAGTGTCATATCCTGGCTCCAGTATAGATTTTTTCAGCCTTTTAGTGCAGACACAGGCGTACACGGGGCAGTGCTGTGGGCTCCCAGATCTTGATCGGATCTTTCGGGTCTTCAGTGCATAGACATTCTACACTCTTCCTGCATTTGGCTTGTGTGTGTGAATGTTGTAACTTGAACTTGTCCTGTGTTAAATCTGCTCTCCCGAAAACCACTGACTCTAGAAAACTAACTAATACAAAAATTGATAGCGGAGAAGTGGGGTCCTTGCTGTGACATTGCCTGACTATTTGGCTTAAGAGCCTTCGGAATTAATTTGGAAATGTTTTGAGACTGGCCAAAGAGGCAGCCCTGGAATGCTCTAAACTTTTATTATATGGGAGGCTGGTCAGAGCCTGGAAAACCAGAGTAACTGATGGAAATGCTGCCAGTTAGGAGGAGGCTCTGGCGGCTCTGTGGAGGGCTGCGCCGGCTGCGGGATCCCGGGTGGTATCTGTGTGCTTTGGCGGAGGTTGGTCTGCATTTTCCTTGTGTTTGGAGATACTGACTGGGTGGCAGAAAAATTTCAACACAGTCTAGTGTTGGGATGGCAGCATAGTTACTGTCACGGGCTTTAGGTCAGATCGATGTTGGAAATTGAGAGCAGAGAGACTTAAATGGTTTGGTCAGAGGGGGGCTGTGGACTGCAAGGATGAAGACAGGAGAACTGGGTTGTGGAGAAGAAACAGAACAATGGAAATGACCTGAGGCCTTTTGCCAGAAGGGAAGAGTGTATTCGGGGTGCAGGAGATAATTAATGGTGTCTTTTAGTGTTGCTGCGCTCTGTGGATAAAGTTAATGGAAACCAAAAGAATTTTAAAATTTGAAGCCGTATTTTTTTAATGTGGATGCACTGTACTGGTATATTTCAAATTATTTGTTTTAGAACAAGCAAGAGAGAATGGAGTTGGTATAAAGCATGTATAGTTGTAGTTTTTGGACACCTGTTTGTAATCAGTGTTGAGAATCCTGGCTATTTGTTTCTGGTGTGGGAATGAGTGCTCTAAGAATTGTATTGTTAATGTAAATCTGAATAGACCAAGATAAGTTAACTCTTTGCAAACCTTCCACTGGAGACTATGGTTTAAAGAAATGTGTCTGGTTATCGAATTGACCAGAGGTGGGGTTGTGGTGGACTGATACAGAGTGAGCAGGAACACCCAGCTGGGCTGAGCTGGTGCAGTTCTGGGTGTACAGGATCCACCTGAGAATTGTTGCTGACACAACACAAAGACTGGGAGCGGAAGATAGTGGGGGGCTGTTCTCCAAGAGAAGCTCTGTTGTGGCTGGATCCCCTGAATGAATTTGGTTGCTCTCGCTGCAGGAGGAGCTTGGGGCTTTGCTGTCATTGGGGTTGGCTGCTATTTGCTTTGTGGGAACTCGGGTCTTCATCTCCACTGTGAGTGTTGTGTGCTAGCTCCAGTGTAGATTTCTTCAGGCTTTTAGTGCAGACACAGACATACATAGGACACAGCTGTGGGCTCCCAGCTCTTGATCGGCTCTTTCGGGTCTCCAGTACACAGGTAGACATTCTGCACTCTTCCTGCATTTGGCTTGCGTGTGTGAATGTTGTAATGTGTAAATGTCCTGTATCAAATTTGCTCTCTTGCAAACCATTGACTCTAGCAAGGTAACTAATACGGTTAGTCCCACACACAGGCGCCTACGCTCCTCAGCTGTCTTCACAGTCCCTCCAGGTTTTGCCATCTCCGGCAAGATGAGCGTGAGGATCCCCACTGGTCTTAGTTTTCCTGTGCATAACCTGGGATAATGGGGCTGGGGATTTAGCTCAGTGGTTAGCGTGCTTGCCTTGCAAGCACAAGGCCCTGGAGTTCAATCCCCAGCACACACACGAAAACAAAAACAAACAAAAAACCCTGCGATGATGAGTCTCAGTAGAGGCCTTTAGGATACACAGAAGAGGGCAGCCTGGGAGGAAGGCCAACCTGTCCTAGGCAGTTGTGTGTGAATGAAATCTGAGTACAGCTGGCACAGCCAGCTTGTTCTACAAGGGAATACTAGAACATATTCCTACAGGGAGTGTGGTGTGCTGTCAGGTTTGGAGGTTGGTGGGTCAGGTGTGAGCACGGGCAGTGAGGAAACTTCCTGCCAAGATGGCTGTCTCCTAAGTCCCCAAATCAGTGATGGCAAACCTTTTAGAGCTTTCAATGATACAAACAGCCTGCTATAGCACAGGTGCAGTATGCCACCCCTGCCCTAAGTCATCCCTGGAGAACTGAGTGGGAAGTGTGGGACACTGAGAACTAATGGATTTGGGAGTGAGGAGAGATCAAAGTGAGAAACTGAGTTCGAGGAGAATGTTTGTGTCACCTGCACTGTCTTCGACAATTGATGTATGTCCTCTCAGTTCTGGATATCCAGGGAGAGGACCCTCTTAGTGCTGCTTCCCTGGGAATTCCCAGTCAGAGGAGGTGTCGGCAAAACAAAATGTCCCACTGTGGCTATGTGGTACCCAGCACTCACCTCTGCCCCTTGCTTTAAACTCAGCACCCCAACACAGATTAGGGCCTGCTTTCATCTCACTCCCAGGATACTTCGCCATTGTGAATCATGGTGCTCCCAAGGGAAACACAGGCCCACAGGTCAACAGGTTACATTGGCTAAAAGAAAGATGTAAGACTGGACAATATAGACAAATTTGGGGCAGACTTGCTGGAACAGATGGATTCTGAGTTTAAATTTACTTATGGAGATAAGGGAAGCTAACAGTGACATGAAGTAAAGAACAAGAAATCATTTTTGTTAGGTTACCGCCCAGGTTTATTACAGCTCAGTGTTACAGCTCAATTAGGTGCGCAGCCCGGGTCCGCCGCCCAGGCGGACACCGGGACAAAGCAATCGGCCCAGCAGGCCACGTTTATTAGGTTTTATTAAAGCTCAGGAACACAGCAGCTCAGGAACGCAGTAGCTCAAATCGTGGCGGCTCAGGGTCGAGTCACAGCTCAGCGCTATAGCTCAAGATCGCAGCGGCAACAGCCAGGCTCTGTGCAGGAGCAGGGCAGCGGAGATCGGGCAGAGGAGAGAAGAGGCAGGCAGGCTGATAAAGCTCTCCCATGCTCGCCGTGCAGCTCCTCCCGGTGTTCCAACTCCTCGGTCTCCTTCGAGCGAAGTGACCCCGAATGACTCGGATAGTGGCCTTTTATCCCTTAGTCGCCCCCCCTTTCGTGACGTTGGCGGTTCAAAAGTGTGTTTTTGGGATTGGTCCTTTCTGTATGGGGTGACCAGGTAGTGGACACCTTCCCTGGGCAAATTGGCGCGACGGACCTAGTTGAGGACCCTAGTCGGGGGGAAGGGTCATTGTTTCGGCGGGAGATTCTGGCATAGAGACGGGGGGAAGGGGCTTTGTGAGAAACCAGCAATGGCCCTTTTGGCATCTGGGGAGGGTCATCCTAACAATTTTAAGAAGAATCAAGTGCCCAGTGTGGTAGTGCATGCCTGTAACTCCTGCACTCTGGGAAGCTGAGGCAGGAGGATTGCAAATTTAAGTCCTGTTAGCACAAGTTGGTGAGACCCTGTCTTGATATAAAAAATTAAAAAATGGGCTGAGGACATAGCTCAGTACAGAGAGAGAAAGAGAAGGAGAGAGAGAACACCAGAATGAATGCTCAGAGAAGGCAAGAGATGAGACAAGCAGGCTGAATCCTGCTGGAGAGAAAAATAGTGAACTTTAAGAATCAGCAAAGGCAGTAGGGAAGGAACCAAGAAATAGAAAGTGTTAGAGAAAATAAAAGTTGTAGAGGATAGAAATAGAAATGCCAACATCCAGATGAGAGGACCAAAAAACAGTATATTAGCTTTCCTATCACTGGAACACAATACCTAGCACTCATGACATAAGGGAGGAGAGGTTTAGTTTGACTCATGGTTCAGGGGATTCAATCCATGGTCAGCTGGCTCCAAGGCAAAAGCATGGTTGGAAGGCTGTGGTGGTGCAAAGCTGCTCACCTCACGGCAGGCAGGAAGCAGAGAGAAAGGCGGAGGCAAGAAGGGAGATACACCCTTCCAGGTCACATCTCCAGTGACACACCTCTTCTAATCAGTTCTACCTGCTAACAGCAGATTAGCTATGCACATGTTGGTAGATCACTCCGCTGTTGAGTACAGAGCCCCCAGGATCCAATCGCCTTCCAAAAGCACTACTCCTGAACTCGTAAGATTTTGGGCAACACTGTAGATCTAAATCATAACAGAGGGAAATATCTGTAGAAAGAATGGACATAAATATACTGCAGTAAAAGGTTGAACCAGGTGCAGGGGTGCACATCTGTAATCCCAGCACTGGAGACTGAGGCCGGAAGATCACAAGTTCCAGCCAAGCCCAGGCAATTTAGCAACTTAGTGCCAAGACCCTGAGTTCAATCCCCAGTACTGAAAAGAAAGAAAGAAAAGAAGAGGAAAGGAAAGGAAAGAAACAGGAAAAGACCTAAAATTAAAAGGGGCCAAAGAGTATCAATCAGGGGAGGTAAGGGAAAAACTTACAATCAGATACATTACTTCATAAATTTAAGATCGCCAATTTAAAAAAATTTTCAAAAACCCCCAGAGAGAAAATATAGATCATCTAAAAAAGGAAAATGAATCAGGGTATCTTCAGAGTTTTTACCAGCAGTCATAGTTGGTGGAATGTGAAATGATGCAGCCAAAGAATATATATATATATATATATTCTCCACGCTTAATAGAGAACATGTAATCTTCCTGCACGACCAGAGTATTTGAAAAACAGATTATCTGCAAAAGCATATAGAGGCCCAAAAACTACAAAGGATCCACACACCACAATACTTGCTGATTGTAATACAATAAATGTGTGCATTAACATCGATAATAGAGTAATAGTTAAATTTGTGTATACCTGGAAATTCAAAATCATTAAATTACCTGTAGGTCAAAAAGAAATAAAGGAAATGATTACATTTTTAGAATTAGATTATTTTAAAAATATTACCATGTATCAACACTTGTGAAATAACGAAAGCAGTACTTAGTGAAAAAATATCTTTAAATTCATTTATCAGAAAAGACTTTAAAAATGAACAAACAAAAATGAACAAAATCAACAAGTTAAGCATTCAACTCAAGACACTGAACAAAAGAAGGAAATAATAAATATGGGGCAGAAATAATCTAGACAACATCAATAATAACAACTACAGAAAGTTACCAAAGCCACAAACTGGTTCTTTGAAAAGAGTAATAAAATTGACCTCTGGTAAGACATAAAATAAAAGAAAGAAGGAAGGAGGGAAGGAATGGGAGGAGGGAGGGAAGATGCAACTATACTAGGTACAGAACAAAAATCAGAAAATATTTACATAAAGCAGAGAGGACAAAAGTATAATAAAAGATATAATAAAACAATATATGTAATTACAATTGGAAAAGGTGAATGAAGTGTATACATTTCTAGAAAAATATAAAACTCACAGGATGCAAATTTGAACAGATAAATATGTATTAAAGAATGAAGTTATAGTTAAAAACTTCTTCTCAAAAAATTCTTCCTCCAGATAGCTTTGCAGATGAGTTAATTAACTTGTAAAGAATTACTTTCTAATTCATATAAACTCTTCCAGGAAAAATAAAGCTGCAAGCTCATTTTATGAAACTAATTTGTTCTTAATTTCCAAAGAAGATAATAATGCAGAAAAAGATAAAGATTAGCTCAGTTTCACCTATGAATTTAGATGCAAAAAATCAGATGCAACAGAATATTTACAAAGGCATCATAATCAAATGGAAAAGTTTGCCCAAGAGATGCAAAGATGGTTTCATCTGAGAAAGCCTATCAATGTAATTAACCAAATTAATAGATTATTGAGAAGTCAACCTGTTATTTCAATTTGTATGGAAAAAAGTACTTGATATATTTGGTTCCTATTTGTGATTTAGAAAAATTAAAAAAAACTGGGATTAGAAGGGAAATAACTTGGGAAAAGGCAATATTCCAAAAATCTTCAGCAAACATTGTGGTCACTTGCTAGCCATTTTAGTCAAAGTATTCCCTTTGGGAATAAAATAAGACAGGGATGCCCAGAGTTACCAGTATTCTTTAACTCAGTACTAGACGTCCTGGTCAGCACTCTAATGACTAGAGAAGAAATAAGGGGAAGAAACAAAAGAATATGCTATTTTTCACAGATGATACAAGAGTCTGACTAGAAAGCAAACAGAATAGACAAACCATTCGAATAATAGAGTGTATCAGTGTTGCTAGAAGTAACATAAAAACTAATAGCACTTCCCTACAACAGCAAGAATAAAAATAAATAAATAATACAATTTAAAAGCAAGAATTGAGGATGTAGCTCAGTGGCAGAATGCTTTCCTAGAATGTGGGGGGCCTTGGGTTTGATTTTGTTTTGTAAAAAAACAAAAAACAATAATACACTGCTCACAATAGGATAAAAACTATAAATCATCTTAGAAATTGACTTAGGCAGGAATTCATATGCTATCTTCAGGACAAAAATCTAGAGCTCTGATATGCAAGAGGGGAGATTATCTGAATAATGAAGAAATATTCCATGCTCTGGGTGGGGTGACTTAATATTATTACAAGTTAATTCTCCCAATTCTCCAATCTCTATTCAATTTTCTGTTGGATTTATTGAGCTCCTCAACAAACTCCTATAAAATATGTGGGAAAATATCTGAATAGAGCTGGGGATTTAGCTCAGTGATTAGAGTGCTTGCCTTGCAAGCACAAGGTCCTGAGTTTGATCCCCAGCACCAAAAAAAAAAAAAAAAAAAAAAAAAAAAAAAAAAAAAAAAAAAAAAAAAAAAAAAAAAAAAAATCTAAATAGGAAATTAGTTTGAAAGGAAAGAAAGGATACAGTGTTATTGGGGCAAGACAGACTAATAAACCAATGCGGCAGAATAGAGATTTCAGGATCATACACATAAATAGGAACTCCACCACACTGCACAATAAAAGTGAGACCCAAATCCAGGGGAAAGTATGGATTGTTGACAAAACTCACTTATGATATAGAAAGAATAAAACTGAATCCCTACATAGTGTCATATACACAGGTGTTGCCAGGAGGATTATAGACTGAATGTGAAAGGTACGAGTACAATGTCAGTAGAAGAAAATGTAGAATAACTTTGTATGCATACAGGACAAGCCATACAAAAAACAATTTGTGAATTCAATTATGTTGAAATTGTGGATTTCTGTTCAGTGACATATATCATGGATAAAGTTAATAAGAGAGCTGATAGAATGAGAGAAGTTATTTGTGATGTTTACAGTTAACAAGGGGCTAATATCTGGAATATATGAAAAACTAATAAGAAGACAGGAATTGGGGAAAAAAAGGAAATCACCAGAATAAGCTATTTATGGAAGAGGAAACTTAAAGGAGTTGGAAAAGATGCTCAAACTCATTAGTTACCAGAGAAACAGAAATGGAAACAAGTCATTAGACTGACAGAAATCATAGAGCTAGATGTCAGTTGTTGGCAGGGATATGGGAAGTTGGAACTCTGCCATTGTCCGTGGGAATGTGGCCTGAGGCAGCCCTTCTGGACAACAACCTGACAGTACTTAATCAAAAAATATATATATGCACTGTAAGCCATAGTGCCCCTCCTGGGTGTGTACACATGTGGCCTAGAGAAACCTGGGGCTACAGGAATGAGGATGCTGAGTGAGTGGTGGGCTGATTGGTTATTAGCAAGGTGAGGTGTATGTACACCATGGAGTACTATTTAGCAGATAGGAATAAGGCAGGTGTAGCAACATGAATTCTAAAAAACCCTTCCTGGGGTGAAAAAAGGACAAAAGAGAATGAGATCTATCATACAATACAACTTACATAAATTAAAATACAGGAAGTATTCAGAATTCTGACATTGATTTTATAAGAATTCCCATGAACAAAGGACTAGATATTATGCACATGATTACTTTGGAGGGAGAGAGGAGAGCAGTATAAGAGGGGATGAAAGGGAATAAATAACTAAAATAAGAGCAGGGCCTTATTACTGACCAATGATAGGCCAGCGCTGTGAACTGCAAGTGATAATCTGCACTCGAGGTCGAGAGGAATAAAATGCAGGCACCGGAGATGCGCCTGCCTCGGGTAGCCTTCTCTGACTTCCTTAATTGTTCTTTTTTGAGAACTTATCTGTCTCTGGGAGCAGAGAGTTTCAGAGAGTGTCTGATTTCTGGCCTGTAGAAAGCCTCAACAAGTGCTTACTGAGTGAAAGAAGAAGTGGATGGATGGGCAGAGGAATAACAGTTAAAGGAGCTGTGAACAAATGACTTAAATAGTAAGCGAATGGATGAATGAATAAGTAGGCCGCTGCATGAATGTGTGCCAGAATGACTGAGTGAATGAATAAAAAGGTGAATGAGTGAATGGGTTGGGTGAGTTAATGCTCAGATGAGTGAATAAGTGAAGGAATTAATGGGGGAATGAATGAGGGCACGTTGTCCACTTGCCCAGACCTTGGCAATAGCTCACCTGACAGGTAGGCACAGTCGAAGTAGCTGTGGGTCTGCTCGATGCTCTGCATGCCTGTGCCCTTGGAGGAGAGGTTGGCAACCACACCTCATGCGGGTATTAGACATTTTTGGGAAGACTGAGTAGGCCTGGTTGCAGGCTCCAAAGCAGAAACTGGCCCTGTGCCTTAGTCACTTTCTCTTCACTGGAACACAGTACCCCCCCCCACACACAATTTAAGGAAGAGAGGTTTATTTTGGCTGACAGATTCAGAAGTTTCAGTCCACATTTGGCAGGTTCAAGTGCAGAAAACAGCATGGTGGAAGGGTTTGGGCTGAGGAAACCTGCTCACTTCATGCGAGCCAAGCAGAGAGAGCAAAGGGCTGGGGAGGGAGAGACCCCTGCCCAGCTCACGCCCCCAGCAACCTGCCTCCCTGAACCAGGCCCTGCCTCCTAGCAGCAAGTCGGCTATAGTGTCTCCATGGTCCAATCCTCTTCCGAAAGCTCTGCCTATGAATGCATGAAGCTCCTGGAGGACATCCTGGGGGAGAGGCAAGGTAAGTGTCCCCTCCTGAGTGCTCCTGGGCCTCCTAGGCCTTCTCCCGGGACTCCTGTAACCCACACAGTCATCATCAAAGGCGCCTGGAGCCGGCATCACGACAGTGAAGCCTCAAGCTTGGGGCAGGAAGGAGGGAGCGTCCTGAGCTGAGCCAAGCTGTATCCTGAGCCTATTCTGGGCACTTTCCTGTGTTTCTCATTTGCTACCACGATTCCCCTTGTATGGATAGGGAAACAGATGCTTAGAAAACTCACGTGACTGCCTAGGGCCACCCATCCAGGAACCACTACAGCCTGCGTTCCCACTCCAAAGCTGTGAGTCCATCTGCTGCCCCAAAGTCTACGCTCAGTCCCCACCCTCTAACAGTTCCTGTGGCCAGCACAGGTGGGTGGTCCTCAGGTAGATATGCTGAGGGGAGGGGAGTCTACAGCAGCTGCAGCCAGGTGAGGACAAAGAAGGAGTGACAAATACTGCCAGGAGATTCCTCATCTCTTCATGATACTGGCTGGAGGAAAAGAATAATCTCTTAAATGGGAGGCTGTCCCAGGGAGGGGCAGGTGATACCTCCCTTTGAGGTAGACAGTAATGAAGACTGAACCCAGGGAGTGTTGAGCTACATTTATAGCCCTTTCATCTTATTATTTTATTTTGAGGCCGGGTCTTGCTAAATTGCCCAGGCTGACCTCAAAAACGCAATCCTCCTGCCTCAGTCTCCCGAGTAGCTGGGATCAAAGGTGTGTGCCACCACACCCAGCATATTGTCACCTTGGTAGGCAAGGGAAACTGAGGCCCAGAAGCTCAACTGGAAGAAACTGCCTGCACAACAAAAGGAGCTAAAAGAGCACCTCCTGTGTCAGGTGGGAAAACAGATCCCGAAAGGAGCAGGTGCTTCTAAGATCACAGAGGCAGAGCAGGGGTGGGTGCCAACTCCCGTTTCTTGCCCTGTGATTCTAGGGATTGTAGTTTTGGGTATTCCAAGTCTCCAACCTCAGGCCCCACCAGGGATTGGAAAACTAAAATGACATTTCTCCAACTCTCCTGATGCTTGGGTTTCATGTGTGACGCAAGATACAGTGTGGAGGGGGAAGTACATCATGGTCATTAGTGACTGCACGCAGGTAGAGAGAATCATCTAGAAAGCAGTAGTGATGAAGATGTCTGGGTTTTCCAGGTATACCCAATGTCACCATTAATCATGTCAACTTGACCACATTAAGAGATGCCTAGCAGATTAGTAGAGCACACTTCCGGGTGTGTCTGCAGACTGTTTTCAGAGATGATTGGCATGTAGGCCAGCAAACCGAGAGGGGAAGACTCACCACCATTGTGGGTGGCACCATCCAATAGGTTTGTAGCCTACATGAAATAGAAGGGAAAGGAGGAAGAAGTTGGCATGTGTTTGAAGAACTCCATTCTGCTTAAGTAGGTGCATTTTTTGCTGCCATTGTCTTTGGATATCAAACTCCAGTTTCTTCAGCCTTCCAACACAGACTCATAGCAGCAGCTCTCCTGGGAGCTTCCAGGCCTTCAACCTCAGACTTGTGCTGCATCCTCGATCCCTCTTGTTCTACAGCTTCCAAGTTCTTGGATTGAGCAGCTACTAGATCTTCTGGGCTCTCTAGCTCACAAACAGCCATGGTGGACTCTCCAACCTCTGGTCCTATAAGCTTACCTAATAAATCCCCTGGCATGTATATGTGTGTATATATATCTCCTAATGAGTCTGTTCCTCTGGAGAATCGTAACCAATACACCCATGGAGGAGTTTCTAATATCAAATGCCTCACATAGGTACCAAGTTATAGGTGGGAAGGTGCTGATGTTGTTTCCACTAGAACATTCCCTGGTGTCGTTGGGCATTATGCATTGGGCTGGGGGCATCGTTTCTGCATCTGTTGTCTTTAGCTGTGTAGCACTAAGCCTTGTTCTCTTCTGCTGCTGCTTAAACCTGTACCGTGTGCACAACTAAGAATCCTGACTGATACAGTTCTCTCAAAGCACAGATCCCATTGGTTGTAATTGCCTGTCTCCTTCCAAAAAACCCCTGAGTTTCTTGAGGCAGGGAGAATAAGTCTTGTTTATTTCTATATCCTTATCACCACAAAGAACATAAGACACTCAGGAAAAAAAACCTGAATGCTTAAATGAAATGTTAGTCACTATTATTAAAAATCCAATTTGAGAGATTGTATCTACGGAGAAGCCTGGGGCTGGCCTGCATATCTTCAGAAGCATCTCAGTGGTGATCATAGCCATGCAAGAGTCACCTCATTCAACAGAAGATAATAGTCTGCTCAGTAAAACCATGCCTGCATGATGAACAGGCAGGCCTCCCATCAAAAGAAATCCTGTTCACAGTGGAATCATGCTTGCATGACTAGCCCCAAACATCAATCAAACCAAACCAGCTTCCAGAACACCAGCAGGCTCCAGGATGCAAAATGCTTTTACCATTGAATGGGGCATATAGAAATAGGACAGAGAAGAAGAACTAAATTCGTACTATAGTACCATCAAATCAATTTTAAAATATCACTAATGGAAAATTCCTCTTCAACAAAACTGCCTCTGAATATATTTTCATCTTTTCATGTGACCTGTGACTCCTCGTCCTTGAGTCCTTCTAGTGACCAAGACACAATTTTGTGTTCTTTTTCTTTTAGTAATTTTTCCATGACAGTCTTCTAAGTGGTGATGCACATGAACCCTCTCACTGGCTGGCGGATAGCCCACCAAGGGAACCTTTGGGAAGTGGAAAGCACTGACTAAGGGCATGGTCTCTAACATCCTGGCTCAAGTCCCTGCTCTGCCATTTCCTTCTTCAATTCGTGTCTCAATTTCTTCATATAATAAAACTGGAATAATAAATCTTCTGGCAGTTGTCACGAGGATTAGATGAGAAAAGGCATGAAAAACTATGCCACTGTCAAAACTGAGGCTGTCTGAAATGCAAGGCTTTATAAAGGTACATTTCAGGGAACAAGGGAGCATCACTTCATCTTTGGGCAAAGGCTGAGGGGTTAGAAGGGAGGTTACAGGAAGACCTTGGCCCCAGAGAGGGCAGAAGAGTCTTGAGTTTAAAACAGAAGAGCCTCATGGCATCCCAGCTTGGTGGGTTTTGTAGGTTGAACTGGGTCCCTCAAACAGCCATGTTCGAGTTGTAATCTCCGGTGCCTATGAATATGACCTTATTTGGAAATAGGGTCTTTGCAGATGCGATTATATTAGAATAAGGTCATATTGGATCAAGGTGGGGGCTGAAACCAATGACTGGTGTCTTTATAAGAAGAGGGACATAGAGATGCACAAGAAGAAGGCCATGAGAAGAGAGGCAGCGATTGGAGAGATGCTGCCACAACTGCCAAGGTCCAGATGTGGCCCCCGAAGTTCATGTGTTGAAACTTGACACCCAGCGCAACAGTATCTAGAGGTGATTAGGTCATAAGAGAGATCAATGTCATGACTGTGGGAGCGGGTTCATTATCACAAGAAAGTCTGTTATGAAATCAAGCTTGACCCCCTCTTGCCCTCACACTTTCTTGTCCTTCTCCCTTCCGTCATGGTAGGAAGGTCCTTGCCAGATGCCGGCCCCTTGATCTTGGACTTTCTAGCTGCCAGAACTGTGAGCCAAATAAATTACCTGGTGTCAGATATTCTGCTGTAGCAGTCTCAGACACAAGCCAAGGAAAGGCAAGCATTGCTGGTGACCACCAGAAACTGGAAGAAGCAGAGATCATCCTTTAGAGCCTCCAGGGAGAACATGGCTGTGCCAGGACCACAGTTTCACTTTTAGCCTCTAGGGCAGTAAGATGACATATTTCTTCAAACTGCATTTGAAGCTACCCAGTTTATGCTGCTTTATTACAGCAGCCCTAGAAAACTAACAGTGAATAAGGCAGAGGAGGCGTCCTTCAGGTCACAGCACATAGCAGGGTGGGAGGGAGGAGGAGACATGGCTGCAGACCATCGTTTTCTGGCTATGGCATCTTGGATTCAGATGGTGAAACTGTTCGATCACGGAAGACCACTGGGACATACACATGAAAGCCCAGCCCCCTCTCTGTGAGGCGAGATGACTTCTTAGTCCGACCGATGACTTACGTTCCAGACCCTCCTTTCCCCATCAGGCCAAGGCTGGAGTTACTTTGGGTCAGATCCTTCCTCAGCTCTTTCCTGTCCTGTTTGCCATGTTCCCTTACAGAGAGTTTCCAACAAGCACTTTCATCTCTGTCAGCCGTGTAGTCATCTGTCACTCACAGAGTGCCCATTACACTTCCCCAGGCCCAGGCCTGTGCTAACTGCTGGCGGAGGGGTGGCTGCCGAAGAATTAAGGCAGGATTTTATCCTATGGGAGTTCACAGGAATCTGTGAATCATTAGTTAATTGATTAATGAACTAATTCGTCCAACACGTATTTATTGAAAATACAATATGTGCTTTTTCTGGCCAGGCACTGGAAAGGCTGCCGAGGTAAACAAAATCAGGCACCAAGCTTAGTTAAGTATCACCTTATCTGTGATTATACCACAGAGTTACAATTATTGTGAGAACATGTTTTGATGAACTTCATTCCAATTACCTAGACTACTGGCTCATTTTTGGTTACTTATCAGACGCAATCTATCTTCTCAATATGTTTGTATAAAATGTAGCATTTGTACAAACAGCACAGGTTACCAAGAACAAGGGCTGTTGGCAAAGGAAGTGCTTAAATTCACAGAGAAACCTAAATTAAACTTGCAATTTAAATATGATGTTCTATTGGCAGTACTAACTGATCTGCTGCATTATAACCTTGGCTATAACCATCCAGAAATTAGATCAGACAGAACGTTAAGCCTTTCTTATATGTTTGAGTTCTTCCAGAGAACAGAAACGAAGACTAAGTATTCAAGCATCTTCAGGATTTCTATATTATTATTATTATTATTTTGGGAGGGAGGTGCTGGGGATTGAACTCAGGGCTTTCCACTTGCTAGGCAAGAGCTCTAACACCGAGCTAAATCTCCAACCCCCCCCAAATATTATTATCATAATCCCCTGAATTCATGTGTGTACTAATCTGTTTCCAAAGCTACTATTGTATATTAGAATAGCTTTGGAATGGTGTATCCTGGTGTTGATCATTCTGAATTCGGCCATTGGGTTGGAAAATAGCTTTTACTGATCTACATTGACGTTGACAACCATTGGCAAACTACCACTTCCTGTGAGGGACTCTAAGTATTTCTTTGTGGTGGCTGATTTCTTTATTGGAACATTAATCTTTCTGCTCCTATTGTTGGTAACCTTGCTTTTATGATTTCCAGTATGAATGTAGTCAGAACAGAATTTCAAGCAAAAAAGTAGAAGGATGGAAAAAGCAAAAATGGAAAAGAGGGTTATTAAATGTTTCAGTTATCTGTGGACCAACGAAAAACCAATTGACAAAAAAGAAGCCTTGTCAGAAATGACCAGCAATAAGTGCCATCAGTGTTCATTTAAATCCATTAACAAAGGTGCTCGTTTTCGCTGGCTGTGAAGCTGGTCTGTTGGTAGAGCAGGACTCTAAGTCTGCTTAGAGACTGGAGATTATTTTTGTCTGGAGATTATCTTTGCCAGACAGGAGATGCTGGGTGAGAGATTTACATTGTCAGAGAAGGCAAACTTTCCACGGTGGCAGATGACAGAATCACTCAGTAGGGTTGAGTTATGGCAGCTACTTTGAGGAGAAAAGCATTCTTAACATTCAAGGCAGCAAAACTGGCAACAAAAATAGGGCCAATATTAAAAGTATTGGCTATGCAGACTTAGTCTATCTTCATGGAACCTTTGAGTACTCAGATGCCAAAGCTCTGCTGGAAGAGAAAGGGAAACAAATATAGATGAAAGAAAGTCTGTTGAATATAAATATTGCAATCCTGGAAGTGAGCCTAAAGAATTTAGGAAAAAGTTCTCCAAGGGGTGGGGTCAGTAAGCGCCTACAATGTTCTAGTAAGCTCCTACCCCGTTTGCCTGGATTCTGGCTGAGTTCAGTATAGTAGAGACTGAAGCAAAGATTAACCAAGACTGAGAAACTTCCGAAACCACTTAGGACACAGATAGTTCAACTACTGAGGAATGTGGAGTCCAAACAGAACCAAAAAGCCGGTTACTGACAAAGATGCATCTCATCCCATGGTCCTTTTGGTTATGTGACCATAGACAACTATAATTTGGAAAGAGACCCAGCTAGGGAAATTTTCCATAAGGAAAATGTGCTTTGGTGCAGCCCATGAAGCTCACATGCTCATGTGCAGTGCTATGGTTAAAGAATCGCTGCATCATGGGAATTTTTACAATGGACAATGTGCAAAGATATGAACTGATTAACTTATCAGTATTGGTATCTTCTGATATTTTCATATATGCTCTTTTTATGTAACAATCTTTATAAAAGTGACCAAGTACCCTTACTTTCAGGCAATTTACACTGTTGAGTAAAATCAATTCAGAGTGATTGGAAATTACCATGAATATTGTCCTGAGGTATGTTAGTCACTTTTCTAGAGTCAATGCTTTGCAAGACAGCAGTTTAATACAGGATGAATACAAGTTACAATATTGATACACACAAACCAAATGCAGGGAGAGTGCAGAACATCTTTCTCTGCGCTGGAGACCCAAAAGATCCAATCAAAGGCTGGGAACCCACGGCAATGTCCAGTGTACATCTGTGTCTGCATTAAAAGGCTGAAGAAATATATACCGGAACCAGGATACGATGCTCGCAGCAGAGTTGAAGACCAGAGCTCCCCGAAGCAAACAGCAGCCATCCCCAACAACAGCAAAGCCCTAAGCTCCTTCTGCTATGAGAACGGTTGAGTCTCCTTTGGGACAACCGGCCTCAACAAAGCTTCTCCTAGGAAACAGCCACCTCCAATCTTCCTTTCCCATTCTCCTTTATGCTGTATCAGGAATACTCTTCAGGTGGATCTTCTATCCCCAGAACCTCACCAACTCAGTTCAGGTGGGTGTTCCTGCTCAAGTTGACCACAATAAGTCCACCACATGAGGGTAGCATTTAAAAGAATTAGAATGCAATAAATAAAATTATTACATATATGTATATATATGCACATATATACATATATATGTATTATGTATATTACACTTATATGTATGTGTGTATATATATGTATATATGTGGAGAGAGACAGGCATATGCTGTCAAAAGACTTGGTTTTGAAACCTGGTTCTATGGCTTACTAGATGTATGGCCTTGTGTAAATCACTTAACTCTTTATGTTGTAGAAACATTTGCAAAATGGGGTTTACATCTGTGTTTTCTAGAACGTTGTACAGACGTATGACATAACACATGCATACCTTTATTGCATACAAATATTTTTAGCCTTTAATGCATACAAATATTTTTAGCACGGAGCTTTGCATATTGTAAATGCTTAATGAAAAGGCGATATTATTCGTGTCATATGTCACTTTATCTAATCTTCGCAACAACAGCATGAAGAAAGAATAGCTACATCTTACAGATAAGGCAGCCCTGATGATTTGCATACTAAATAGGCTTTCCCTTCTTCCTCACTGTTAAAAAAAAAGTAGGCATCATTTGGGTGTTCATTACTCTATATTCAGGAAACCCAACCTCCTCTCTAGCCTCAGAAAATTAATCATGATTAGTCCAACCTGAACATCGTAACACCCTCCCCTGTGGGGCAACTTACTTGGGCAGCCACGTGGCCCACTCCTTCCCAGTTACTGCAGTGTCCAGACTTGCCCAGGAGTGTTCTGGTTTTAGTTCTAACAGTGCTGCCTCCTAGAAAACCCTTCAGTCCTTGGCAAACTGGAAGGACTGGTCACCCTTGTAGCCCCTGGGACCTGAGATGACTTCTACAGGTATATGTGCGTGAGGAGCAGCTGGAAAATCTTTTTCTTGCTGAGAATAAATGATAAAGGCATATGTAGGAGGAAGCATCCTCTCTGCTTCTGTGAGTAATGTTGAAGTTGCTATAGCCATCTGGTAACCATGAGCGGAGACAGATAACATGCTGAAGATGGTGGATAAAGAAATGGGCAGTCCTTGAGGAGAATTCTGTGCTGGAAATACAAGACTCAGGGGTTCTCATTATGAGTATAATAAACCATAATAATCATTTTTTTTATTTTTTGGTGCTGGGGATCAAACTCAGGGCCTTGCGCTTGCTAGGCAAGCACTCTAACCCCTGAGCTAAACCCCCAACCCCAAACCATAATAATTATTGATATTTGTTCCTTGTAATCAAAAGCATCCTGCTGAAAAATGACATCTAGCTGGAAAGTGGCAGAGCTGGGTATGAGCCCATTTCCATCCTGTGTTCATATCTTAATACTAAACACCAAGACAGAGATAAGTATAAACTCAGGGACAATTCCATGAGGCTAGTATTTCTCAAAGTGTGTTACTTCCCTGAGATGCTCTCTGCACAAAGGAATCCATGGTCAAGTAGGTTTGGAAGACATGACATGCTCTCCTTTTTCTAAAATGTATTCATCTTGGGAGGTGTTTCAGGAAGGAAATCTGTTTATCTTGAGTTAACTCAGAGTTTCTTCAAATCATTTCAATTTGGGAGTTTTGGTTTGTTTTTGTTTTCCCAAAGCCCATGTTTAAATCCCCCTAGATATTCCATGGAACAAAGTTTGGGAACTGATACAATAGTCACAGAGGCTGTCTGGAGGTGAGTCCTGGACAGAAGGGCACTCTCTTGGTTTGTCTGTTGTCTGATGTGATATCAGTAGTGCCCATCCCACTGGATGGGTGGCCCAGTTTGTGATAATGAACTGTGTGATCAGCTCAGCTCTGGATGAGGAGGGTTGGGCTTGGGGAAAAGAGCCCTTTCGGAGTCCTGCTGAATGCTTTGGGCAGAGTGCAGCAGACAGTACTGCACACGGAGAAGGATGAGGGCAGTACCGAGTATGACTAGGCACTCACCGTACATGTGGTGAGGA
Organism: Hystrix cristata; assembly: GCA_004026905.1. Taxonomy (NCBI): domain Eukaryota; kingdom Metazoa; phylum Chordata; class Mammalia; order Rodentia; family Hystricidae; genus Hystrix; species Hystrix cristata. The sequence continues at coordinate 16,297 of PVJO010019188.1, read as the reverse complement.
AAGTGGGATATAGCCATGGTACCAAATGATCAGCCTGGGCAGGCAGTGAAAATGGCACAGGGCAGCCTGTGGTGAAGAGGCTGACATGGGATCCACAGCTAGTATCCTCTCCAGATCACTGTTTCCTAGGTACCCAGGAGTAAGATTGCCTAATGAATTGCCTGGGCAACAGGAACCCAGATGTGTAAATAGATCTGGGAAGCCTGAGCTCTAAAATAAGTGAAGGAAGCTGCTGAGGACCGAGTTTGCTCATCCTGCCCCCTCCAGCTTTCAGGAGTTATTTTTCTATTTACCATCTGTCTCTCTCACTAAAAAGGGAAGCTCTTTGGGATCAGGTAATGAATGTGTTCTGTCCACAGGTGTATCCTTAGTGCTAAAGCAGCTCCTCCTCCACAGTAAAGGGCCAATAAATATTTGTTGAAGCCAGGAGTGGTGGTGCAGGTCTGTAATCCTAGTACTGTGGAAGCCCGAGGCATGAGGATTGCAAGTTTGAGCCCAGCCTGGGCAATCTAGCAACTTAGCAAGACCTTGTCTCAAAATAAAACAAATTTTAAAAAGGCTGAGGTTTTAGCTCAGTCTGAAGGCTCTGGATTCAACCCCCAATACCAGCAAAAAAAAAAAAAATTTTGTTGTTGTTGAACAAATGACTTTGAGAGGGAGAGAACAATTTTCTAAGCCATGTTGCATAGAAGGTCAAATGGGCATTAATACTCAGTGAACCTCCAGAGCACACTAGGGGCTCGCCATGGAGTTTACCTTCTTTAGTCCAGTTACCTCTCAAGGCTGAGGAAAAGCCAACAAATCCTACTCACCTTTGAAACCTGTTCAAGCTCCCCATCCTACAGGAAAATCTCCCTCCGCGAGGCACTTGGGCTTTGCAGAGCACTCCGAGCTGTACCAAGCCAGCCCTTGACTGCCTGCTGCTTGGTGTGTTATTTCATCAGACCGCCTCCCACCCAGCTGTGAACACCTGAAGAAACACACTTCTCTTGCTTCTAAGTCAGCACTAGGAGCTGAGTGGAAATGAACAAACTAACCCCCGAATTGGTAGGTTTATCTTAACATTGCTTCCACATGCCCTCCACCTGGAACACTCTTCCGGCAGCTAGTCCCTGCTGTCCTGTGTGTTCTGTCTCAGTTAGGAATGCTTTCTGCCTCACGCCGAATCAGCTGGCAAGGAGTGGCTTAAACAACCTGGACACTTAGTTACCTCAAGCAAGCAGAGGTCTGCAGGTCAGCAACCGTGGCTGGGCAGTGCTCAGACGCCATCCAAGGCTCGGACTTGCTATGGCTTTCTGCTCTGCCACCCTCCAGGTGCTGGCTTATAGCCTCATGGTGCAAGATGGCTGAAGAAGCTTCAGACCCTGCATCTGACTTCCAGGCGGGAAGGTGAAAGAAAAGGGAAAGCCAAGTGTCCTTTGGATCAGAAAAGCAAAATCTTTCCCAGAAGCCTCTAACAAAACCCTGCTTCATCTTACTGGCCACCCTTTGTCATGTGGCCACATCTAAATACATGACTCCTGGGAAACCAACCATTTAGGTTTTCCAGCCTCTACAATTTAGAGGACAAAGGAAAATGGGCTTAAGAATGAGAAACTGAGTGTTGCATTTGTGCTATATACTCTACACAGGAAAGATAGACAAAAATAATCCAATTTCCCCATGTCAAGCTGGACTCAGGTTGGATTTGTTTGTTTCCCAGGAGACTTGCTAAGTTCCTGGCCATACACAACCCCAGATTGCCACAGATACACACTATTGGTACAGACACGTAGCCCTTGTCCTCCAGGACCACACAGTCTTGTGGGGACGAGTGAAGGCCAGCAGAGATAGGGCAGTCATCTCAGTGCTCCGTGCTATGGTGGGCTATGCCGGGAAGGTGTGGAAGGAGGAGAAGCTAACTTCTGGTGGCACAGTCCAGGGAGGCTACCCAGAAGGAGTGACATATAAGATTGAAATGGCAGTTAAATGTATGTGAAAGGAGCTGGGGAGGGTACTTGTGATAGAAGAAGGGGCAGAGGGAATGGTGTGGGTGTGAGAAGAGAGCATAGGACATTTTGGTAGCATTGGAAAATTTCATTCTTCTGGAGTATAGAGTCTGGCAGGGTGAGACCACTGAAGACATGGTGTGTGCTGGGAAAGGCTCAGGTCTCCAGCTTGGGTGCCAGGTAGATGGTGGTGCCTCTTTCTGAAATACGCATCATGGAATACAGTTGAGTAATGTTGACTTTTGGAGCCTCAAGATGCTATTACTCTATCTGATTTTCCAGTGAAATCTTATCTACTTCCTTGACTCAGGGACAGTCTATGACTCCTAAATCTACATTTCCTGCTCAGAGCTCTCTTCTGTGTTCCCAACCTGCATATCCAATGCAGCTCTTGCTGTGTGACAACCATGCCCAAAACAGTAGCTTGCAATTGAAGCTATTTATTTACTTTCTGAATCTGTAGAGTAGAAATTTGTTTGGGCTCAGAAATTAATGACACCCTTGGAAACATAAAGGTTACAGGGATAGCAGTACCCATTATATCCCCCATTTAATTCACCTGCATTCATGTTGGCAAAAACCATTTGGATCATGCTGGATGATGTAACCACAGGATAAAAGGGGCAGCCTCAGGGGCAGCTCTTATGCTGGACAAAGTCTTTTCTTTGGAATAGGTCAGCACAGCCTCCGGCTCTTGGGTTCAACTCTGTCAATGTGTTTTTGTGTTTTTTTTTCCAATTCCTACTAGTAAGGAGAACCAAAAGACGTTCACACATAGATAGGAAGAATAGAAACATTTATGGTCATGCCCAAGACCTTCGTAGCTCTCCTGTTCTCTGTCACAATATAGTCTTCCAAGACCTTGGTCATCTGGAGTTTCTGCAGAAGATCTACTGTGACATCACAGCAGTTGGACCTGATAAACAGGAAAATGGCATCACTGTGAATGTTCTAATAAGACACGTGTGCCTGACGATGGAAGGCAAACACTACAGAGATTCAGGAGCTTGCTACATAGGTGAAGGCCTAGGGGACCCAGGTCTGAGACATGCTGGGACATCCACACTGAAGTAAAGAACAAATCGTTGCACCTTATCCTTAAGCAAGATACACACATCAGATGGATTATTTGGATTTTGGAGACAGCATATGCCACATTGAGAATACTATCCCAATGCTTTAGCAAGTAGCTAGAAGTCTAACAGTTCCAAGTGAGACTCAGAAGATGAGAGGACCAGATTGCAGGGCAAGCTACAGTGTTAGAGGTATCCATGGAGATGAGGATGCTGAGTAGGATCTCTAGCAGGTCCAATCAGAGATGCATGGCACAGACCATGCCTGCTGCACCACAGAACTATACACTCAAAGAGCAGTTTCAGACATACTATTGGGTCCTTGCACAAACTGACCATGGGATGGATCCCTGGTAATCATGAGGTGGGAGCTGCCTATCATGAGCTGGGTATTATTAGAGCCATCATCTCATGAGAAGGTCAGGCAGGCACTGTAGTAATTCATCACAAGATGGAAATAGTACATGTAAGCCTGTGGCATAATTAAATCACACAAACAAGTGACTCAGAGCCCCTGTCACATAATCTGTGGCACTGATGTCTCTTCTGGAGCTCATTCTATGTCCTCATGGGCCTTCCCTATGACCAGATGATGGTTGAAACAAACACCCAGGTCTGGTTCACATATGGGTAGGCTCATTTGTAGGTTGTTGTGACCTGAAAATAAACTTCTGCCACACTAGAGGGCCAGACAGTGTAGAAGGGAAACCCTCCTGGGCAAACAGCTGCACATTTGATTGTAAGCAATGGACACTGAGTATGAAAATGTCTGTGCCTCACATCCTAGTGATGTTCACTAGGAAGCATCCATCTCCGGGGAAGTACTGGATAGCCTGCCAGACAGGATGACTTCTCTGTGTCAGCCAGCCTCTGTCCTTAGCCATTCCAGATCTTGAGTAATGGGCCCATGAATGGAGACATCCCAGTGTCAGCAATAGAAACTCTGCCTTGGCCTGACAGCACAGCTCCCACTGAGCAAGGCCAATCTTGCGGCCCCTGCTGACTATCTAATATGTCCACAGCAGAATCCCCAGGGTTGCTCCATCCCTAAAGAAAAATAAACAAGCTGACCCCATCGGACCAGTCCAACCTTGAAAGAAAAGGGATTCCTGCTCATAGGAGCTTAAACTAGCTCTGGATATGGATTTGCCTACCCTACATTTGGTGCCTCTGCTAGCACCAGGCAGAGCTGACAGTGTTTCTGACTTCCTGGGTCAGAATTTGGCCTCAAATGGCCTCAGCCTAAGGGCCCCACAGTAGAGTGAAGATGTGACAATAGGCTCATTCCCACAGGATCTACTGGTCCTCCTACAGAATGTCACTTGGAATTACCTAGACTGAAAGGTGTAAGGGAGGCACTAGCTTGGGGATGGTACCTTGCAAGGAGTCAAGATGCTGTCCCACTATTCTGGAGGGTGTGGTATGTGTACTGATCATGGGCTGTTACGGGGACTTTGTCTCCATCCGTGGGAATACAGAGGTACAGGGACTCCGAGGTCAGAGGGGGTGCTGTTCCTCTTACCACCATGTCCAGTGACCAACCTGCAGAAGGGTTTTTTTGGTGTGTGTGTCCCTACAACTTTAAGCACAGATGGATGAGAAGTCCTGATCCTCAGGGAGAGGGGAGTTCTTCCACCAAGGGACACAAGAGGGTTCCACTTGACCTGAAGATACAGCTGCTTCCTACATGCTTCGGAGCCAGCAGTTCAGAGGCAATATGGATTTACTCTGCTGCCAGGGTCTAAACCACCCTGATTTTCATATGGATGTTGCTGACATGTAATGAGGGCAGAAAGGAGAAGGTGTACAGGTTAGGGGATTCCCGAAGATCATCCCTGTGTTTCTGTGCTTGTTAATGACATGAATGGGCAATCAAAGCATCCATGAGCTGACGTGAGTGAGACAACTAAGGGGCTCAACCTTTCAGAGGTATGGGGGTGCAGCTAGACCAGCTGAAGTGCTGGCTAAGCACAAAGAAAATTCAGAATAGCCGGTGGTTAAGGGAAATGATAAGCATCCATGAGAAAGGTAGAAATACAAACTATGCTGAGAGCCCGCTTCGCCATCAGATGAGTTGACATGCTGTGGTTGGACAGTAATCTCTCCTGGTGAGGCTGTGTGGACAGCCATGCTTACACATTGCTGGGGAAGTGGGAAATGGTACAATACCTACGGGAGAAGAGTGTGGCAATGTCTTGCAAAATTACTTACACATTTACCCATTTCAAGGAATCTGTCCCAAATATACGCTGCCAAAAACCTGCATTGACATTGGCACATGCTGCTTTTGTACTCACAAAAGACTGAGAGGAACATTGTGGGGAGCTGCACTTCTTTGTGGCAGTCCTTGGGAAGGGGCTGGAATCTGGTCAAAATGCTGGGTGATTTGTTTAATTCTCACTACTGTGTATTGGGTGCCTGTGACGTGCTCGGTGTTGTACGTGTGTCACTCTATTTAAGCTCTTCGATTTGTATCAGCAATCTTGAACGTAGAAATTCTTAAAATGTTATCATAAAAACACAGCCAAAAGTGGTAACAACTCATTAAGCACGAAGATGTTTACTGCAATATTATTTTTCAGAATTTAAAAAATATTTTATCAAAATTATGTAGGCACATGGTAAAAAGGAAATGCCAGGCAGTACAGAGGAGCAGTAATGTATAATCGTATCCACAATCCCCAGTTCTATTTCTTCCTGCCCCCAGTTTGGTCTCCAGCGGCAACCAACCTCTTTGAAAAATTCTGCTTTTATGTCTTGAAGGGGTTATGTCTACATCTTTAAATAATGTGTTTGTGTGACTGTGGATTTATCAAACCTAGATATGCATTGGCTCCCAGCTATAGGTTAGACTAGAATCTCGTCAAGAGCAAAAAGTACTTATTTCGCTTTAGAGACCCAGGACCTGGGTTTGGGACTGGCAGGAAGTAAATGTCAAATAAATATTTGTTAAATAAAGGAATAACCTGAGTGGTCAAGGGATGGGAGGATATTTGAGAGAAAAGCAGAGGTAAAAATGTAGGTGCTCCTTTTTTCTAACAGGACCCTGATTTAATTCAGGGCAGCTGGTATCCCCGGCTGTGTGCCTCCCACACTCCCTTGCAGCAAATAGAGACAGCCAAGGAGATATAAGTAAATGTTGCTGGCTGGAGCTCCAGGGAAAGGTTTTCAAAAGAAACCTGTCTCTACTGGCATATCATTCGGTCTTTTTTGTCCTTTTGCATTTCCCTCCTGGAACAAGGATGTGATTTCTGAAAGCTTAGTAGCCATCTTGCAATCATACTCTAAAGATGGAAAAACAAAAACAGAAGAAACTGAATTTTGAAGGACATCGTTCAATCTACCTAGCTCTGGACTTCATTTCTAACAGTGCTTTTGTTTGTTTAAGATCATCCAAATAGATTTTCTATTGCTTGCTGCTGTATGCCTTCTATACTGAGGGAGGTAGAAAAAGCAGGGTCAAAAGTTGATGGTTGTTGATAGTACAAGGAGAATTCATTATGCTATTGTCTAGTTTATTCCTAGAAATTTTCCGTAATAAAATTTTCCATGATAAAAAATTTAAAAGAAATGTCATTATACTGTTCTCTGTATTTTTATTTCCAAAATTTTCCGTAATAAAATGTTTAAAAGACGATGGAAACAAAAAATACGTATGTCATTCTTGCAAATACAATTTCCGCAAAGAAGTTTTGCAAGACATAACCAGACTGTTATTATGTCTTATGATAGTAAGAGTTTTTAATTTATAAACAGTTTGAAATTTTGATTGGTTGTCTCAATAATGGTTTAGAGTGGTGATGACATTTAAATTGACACATCACTTTTGAGGAGAGGTACAAATGCCTCTGAATTTTCTCTTTTAGCCAGGAGGGGATTGTGGACATGACATCTTCCTCCACACATAAAAAGTGAAATAAAGCTATTCTGCTGGATTTCTTATTTAAACAAAGAATTTGAGAGTTTCGCTGAAATTAATAAGCTGCTTGGAAGCTAAGAGCAAGGTTGATGATCCTATACTGAGCTCAAAGATGAGCCAACCAAAGGCAAGTAAAATTAACCTTCATGATCTGACACTTCTCAGGCCATATCTCACACCCTGTCGGTCCAATTTTGATTCCAACCTTGTCACAGAAACTGGATTTGTGTAGATATAGCCCGTGGTGCTGTTCTTCAGCTGCAGGGCTTCTCCAAAGCCCCACTGGGAAATGCTTATGAGGTTCACAGGTGTTCTTGCCCAGGAGTCCTGAATGTGGGGAGAGTGAACATGCTAAGGGGCAACACTTGACTATAACTGGGGATGGGAACCAGCAGACCAGTCTCCCCACTTCCATCCTGCATGTGAACAAATCTGAGGTGCACTCTGAGTGGCACCTCAGAAGATCTTGTGAGATCAAAGCATCTTGAGAGTCAACCCTTGCAATGTCTTACCTCCTTCTCTGGGTCCTGTAACCCAGTTCCTGAAGTGAGCAATTCATCCTGGTTTACCTTGGATTTCTCCAATTTTAGCATGAAAAGTTTTACATCTTAGGAACCCCTCAGTTCCTACCAAACAGCACCATCTGGTCACCTACAGGTCCTCAGTCTTGCACCTGAAGTCATCTCCCAAAAAAGTCCCCAGCCCCTTGTATCGGGCTGTCTTTTTGAAAGGGAACCCAGGCAATCATAGACAGTCCACTTGGGTCTCAACAGAGCACCTGCCCATCTATGAGCTTTTCCTAACCAGCTCAAAGTAAGCACATCAAGGAGCAGCTGGCTAAGCTCATACACACGGAAGTGGGAAATGAAAACTCCAGTTGCTGCCTCCTGCTGTTGTGAATGGTTGACTTGAGGCTTTCACCAGGTGTTCTTGGGTCTGAGTCCAGACCATGCAGGGGAGACTTATCTGTGAGCCCACCAGCAGCCAGAGCAAATTGGAAGAGCTTTGTACTTCTTTTTCTTAGAATGAAAGCTTCTTGTTTCTGGATTAGAGTTTTATCTGATTCAAAGTTGGAAGTTTTAAAAATTTAATTAAATTAATTAATTTTTGGAGCTTTTTTCTTTCTGGTCCAATTATGGCCCAGTTAAGTGAATTTTCTCTAGAGGCTCCAAGAAGTAAAACTCTGGACCAGGGAAGTGTGTTCTTCACCAGAAACAGGAAACTCACACCCCCTGGAGTATAAATATGTATATATCAGTTCAGGGAAGCTTGAGGTGACTGCTTTTCTGATTGTAGGCAACATTTCTTTTTTCTTTTCCTAGGGAGAAAGGCTACTGTTTAATCTTCAGCTAGTCGGATAATGTAATGATTTCTTCTGCTATGTAAGTGACAGTTCCTTCCTCGCACTGTAAAGCCCAGTTGCATTAGGTTTGAATTTGTTTAAACTGAGGGATTAGCAGTGGGGGAGCCAAGGAGATTCTAGAACCCCAATAGATATTTCAGTTTGCTTCCTTGGAAATGATTGGTCTGGATATTCCATAAATGACAAAGAAATTAGACTTGATATCGAAGGTTCTTTGGAATTAATTAGGCCGCCCTCTAAGTTTGTAGAAAATACAGCGATGATATCTCTAAACCTCTGTGGATTTCTTATTTTTATTGGTTTCAAGAGACCACTGAGAGCTTATATAAATCTAAGATAAAGAGACTCAATGTCTCCTTGGGGGAGGAAATTAAGAAAACAAGCCACACCTCCAATACTTTGAATGTGCCAGCACTTTGTGAAAAGCCCTCCAGGCTGAGAAAACAATGAAAGAAAACCTTCCAAATCGCAGAACACAATGTTTACAAAGGGACTTGAGCTGGAAATTGCACTCTGTAATTTATGTTAATACATTTAAAAGATTAAAGACATTAGTCTTCAAAATGCTGAATCTCTTAACAATTTCTACTTAGAAAAAAATAGCTTCCAAGTTAAAAAAAAATGGAACTATTCAGTTGAGTGTTAAAACCTTTGAGTAACAGGTAAATTTCACATTCTTCTAAGAACAAAACAAAATACTGTATGTGTAAGTAACCTTGAAAAATAAACTAGATTGTTAATACAAATTTAAACACTATTTTTGCTTTCAAATCTAAGCCCTTTCTTCGAAACATTTTTGGACAGGAAAAGAGAAAAATCTAACTTTGGTTTAGTGGCTTAGAGGTTCCTGCTGAGTTACCAAATGAATATGCAGGCCAGGTCCAATAATATGCAAATTCACATCAAGTCAAAAATTGTTAGGCATAAAATAAAGACTTTAAGAAACTCGTTAGTACTAAGACTTCTGATCAAGGTTTGGAGAATTCTGATACAGTTGTCCATCAGTATCTGCAAGGAATCGGTTGTAAGAACTACCTCTGACACTAAAAGCCAAAATGACGGTCAAGTCCCTTACATAAAATGGAGTAGCATTTGCATTTAACATATTGTATTAGTCAACTTCCCTGTTGCTGAGACAAAATACCTGACACTATAGTCACAGAAGGAGAGGTTTCATTTGGCTTACAGTGTCAGTCCATGGTGGGCTGGCTTCAAGGCAGAGACAACATGGCAGAAGAGTATTGTGAAGGAAAACTGCTTAACTCACAGGGTCTGGAAAGCAGAATGGGTTTGGATGAGCCAGAGAGGAAGGGGCCAGAAACCAGATGCACTACCCAAGGCCACTCTCCCATGACCCACATCCTCCAACTCAGCCCCGCCTCCTAGTAGCCCATTCAGCTATGAACACATTAATGGGGTTACCCATTGATGAGGTTAGTGCCCTCCCAATTCAGTCACCTCCCCTGGCCAGTACACATACACATCCTACCATATACTTTTGAATCGTCTCCAGATTACTTACAATACCTAATACAACATAAATGCTATGGAAATAGTTGTTTACTATACTTTTAGACAATAATGACAAGAAAACCATCTCTGCATGTTTGCTTTAGACAATTTTTTTCTGAATATTTTCTTTTGTGTGTGTGTGTGTACTGTGCCTCCCTCTCCCTTCCAGATATTATCGATCTGCTGTTAGTTGAATCCAACAATGTAGAACACATAGATTTGGAGGGCCTACCTTGCTCTGTAAAATAAATACAAGCAAACCCTTGGGCCGTGCTGCCTAGTGCCCTACAGTTTTGGCCCAGGTGTTTCCTCCAAATCCGTGGACTGTGGGACTTCGTTTTGCTGCTCTGGAACATGACACCCTGACCCACCTTATAAATTACCAGGCAGGAAGAGATTCAACAGTCTTCATTGAATTCTGCTGGGAACTCCCAATTTCCTTCATTTCTTCTCCATAGTTTGTTTTTTTCTAAAGTAATTTGGCTTTGTTTAATTGTCTGCATAATCCATGGGTAAATGACAATGCGCACACGTAACACTGACACTCTTCTTCAACTTCCTGGTTTTACTCTATTCAAGAGTGTTTTCCCCTTTTTTTATTGTGATGATCCACCTTTTTCGTCACAAGTCAAGGGGAATAGGATAATGGCCTGCATGAAGTACCCTGTCCCGATGCCAGGGTTAAATGCGCGCTGAGGCCCTTGGTGACCCCACATGCCTGCAGCAGACTATAAAATGCCAAAGAGCAAACTCAGCTTTTGGACGTTCAGGAGGAACACCTAGGTGTGTCTACATCTCTAGAAAATGTCTGGTGGTTCACTCTCCTGCTTCAAAAAAACACTTGAGTGTTTTCTAACCTGTGCACAAAACTACTCCCCTCTCCCGCACACAACCACTTCAACCATATAGCCCCTGAATGTTTATTTTCTAAGGAAATATCTGGAACAATTTAGCTGTTTTAATTCTCAGGGAGAACCATTGGCTTCTGCTGAGTTGGTGTCTGATATTTTAATTAGCTCAGCTTTCCGTGGCACAGGCCAAGGACTTTTGTGGCCCTGCTGTGTGGTGTGGACCTCCTGGGAGCAACTACTCCTTCTGCTCAAGCAACTCTTACCCATACCCTTGGGCGCTGTAGTCCTCTGGATGTTGGTTTCGTTTGAGCAAGAATTCTACAGAGTCCTAAATCTGCTTGTGGCCCTGAGAAAACCGCATTCAGGAGGAAGAGTGTGTTCTGGGCATGAATGTGTTATTTCCTGTGATCTTTTCAGTTGAGAAATTTATTTAAAATGTGTTGTGACAGTCTGAGGCTGGGTGGAGCCGATTTGCTTTGAAATTAGCTGCTGTTTTGGAGTCTGCTGTGATTTGGAATTTAGGGTGGAAAGGGAAAATAAGGAAGTAAAAGCCATCAAATTTTGCCTGTGCACACCCTTTATCAGATGGAGTTCTGCCTTAATCATCTCCTGGGTATCTTGCAACAATGTGCCTTTATCAGTTAGGAGCTTAACAGGCAGACCTTTCAAATAAACAGATATAAAGTAGAAAAATAAATTAATATAACGAAATTAAATGCTAGCACATACGCCCATAACATTCTTCATCAAGTCAAACCCATTGATAAAATAAACTGCACCCTAGAAGGGTAAGAGGGTACTCTGGTTTCTCTTCAGATCATATAGAAGGGTAAGAGGGTAGAAATAAATAAATTGCACCATGAATTTTAAGACTATTGGTCCTTTCTCCCTGATTTTACCACAATGAAAAATTTAAATGTAGTATTTTAGCCTCCAAAAGACTTTGAATTTAATTTTTTCATGCTTGCAAGAGCTAAATGAAATGCAATTTTCAAATTCCCTGATTACTACTTGCATTAATATTTAAGAATATGTAAGTATAAACATGAATACTCAATTAGTTCAATTCTTTTTAAAAATCAGTATTTTATAAAGTGTATTTGTATTGCTGGAACTTACATAATTTTGCAAATTATGTGCTTCTGCAGATATTCCACTTATTAACATGGATAATGTCACTGTATTTTCTAATGAACTCATAATCAAACATCATTGACATTTAACATTAACTTAGTATATGTCTAAAATATGGAAATGACTCTGAATCATAAATTATGATATCTTAAGTTAATAAGTTACTACTGTTTTTCTAGAGATCGAAAGAAATTAAAATGCAGTGAAAATAAAGTGTATGGTAACTATAAAATCCCCAGGCAGGTTTCAAACTTCTGTGTTGTTTTCTAGGCATAAGCACATTTAGTCTTTGAAACATTCAAATTAAGAGTGTAAAATTAATCAAAGTATCATAAATGCTGCTTTGCAATATGCTTGATAATAGCCACTATTTTTTCAAACTAGATATTGTCATTTAAGCACATTGCTTGGTGTGACTGTTAATTGTGGTATGTCAGTTTGACTGGATGAGGAAATGCCTAGCAGAGTAGTAAAGCGCACTTCTGGGTGTGCTTGTGGGGTGTTTCCAGCGATGACTGAAATGTAGGCGAAATACTGACGTGTGGGAGGGAAGACCCACTCCCAATGCCGGGTGGCATCAACCAATATGCTTGCAGCCTAGATGGAACAAAAGGGAAAGGAGGAAGTTGGCACATTTTTTGAAAGCTCCATTCTGTTTAAGTGAATGCATCTTTTGCTGCTGCCGTGGCTGTCAGACTTTAGCTTCTTCAGCCTTCCAACATAGACTCACACCAGTGACTCTCCAGGGAGCTGCCAGGCCTTCAACCTCAGACTGCTGTTGCATGCTTGACCCTTCTCGCTCTGCAGCTTCCAGGTTCTTGGACTGAGCAGCTACTGCATTCTCAGGCTCTTCAGTGCCCAGACAGCCACTGTGGACTCTCCAGCCTCTAATCCTGTAAACCTGCCTAATAAATCCCCTTTCATAATTATACACAAATTCTCCTTTGATGCTGTTCCTCTGGAGAACCCTAACTAATACACTTGTTGTTATTACACATAAATGTTTGTTTACCCTGAGACAGGAATTTGCATTCAGGCAACTTGTTTGGGAAGTGACCCTAAGCACAAGGGGCTGCGATAGGGCAGGAGGGAAGTCAACACAAGGATGCATCATGGAGTGGACCATTGCCGCTGGGCACCGCTGTGGCGTTCTGAAGTGAGTCTCAGATCTGTCTCCCTGGTGGCAATAGGGAGACACTTTTATCCTTTGACTCCTGTGGGCCACTGGTTGAGGGTTGCCTGGTAGAATTTTGATTTCCCCACACTCCTGGGGAAGTTGCACAGGTATGAATGTAAAGTGAGTTCTTCTGGCATCCTGTGCCTCTGTATTGAAGGAGCCTTCAGGCAGGAGTGGAGGAAGTGCCATCTCAGGAGAGGTGTGTCGGCAGGAACTAGCACTGGACTCTCAGCGCTGCTGGGTTGGGAATGGTAAGTGGGGCTGAGAGAGATTGTCTTGTGTGCTGAACACACGGTGTTTGAAACAAAGTGTATATATGCGTATTGAGGCGTATTAAAGTTAATGATTTAAAAAAACACAGGTCTGTTGCAAACATGTACTAATACAATATGTATTAAAAATGAAAAAAAAAAACACCACAGGTGTTGGTTATGCTCTCTGCTCTCAATACGAGGTAATATAAACACATCGGTATTTTCTACTCATGTTAGAAAAATATATGCCTCCCCTGAATCTGCACTCTTACTTCTTAAAATTCTATTTGCATTTGTGTCAGTTCTTACTATGCTTTTGAGTACTTTGTGACTGTAGAAAATTGTTTAAAGAAAGAAAGAAAGGGGCTGGAGATTTAGCTCAGTGATTAGAGTGCTTGCCTTCCAAGCACAAGGCCCTGAGTTCGATCCCCGGCATCACAAAAAAAAAAAAAGAAAAGAAAAAAAAAGAAACAAAGAAAATACCCAATATTCTTTTTGCTAGTTTCTATGATGAAACTTGTGCCTCCTCAAATTCTTATGTTCAAATCCTAACCCCCAATGCCATGGTATCAAGGCAGTTTGCCTTCAGTAGATGATCAGGTCTTGAGGCAAGAGCCCTCACAAATGGGATTATTGCTCTTATAAAAGGAAGCCTGGAGAGCTCCTTTCCCCTTCTGCTATGTGAGGACAGAGCAAAATGATGGCCATGTATGAGCCTGCACGCAGGCCTTCAACAGAAACTGAATCTGATGGCTCCTTTTTCTTGGACTTTCTAGTCTCCAGATCTGAACAATAAATTTCTGTTGCTTATAAACCACCCAGTTTATGGTATTTTCTCACAGCACTCTGAACGGATTAAGACACCAATCCAAAATTTCTCATAGTGCTTATGTTGTCTTTTGCTATGGCTATCATAAAATATTGTTATTCTGGTTACTGAAGGTCATTTCTTGTTCTCGGGATCATTTATTCTCATTGATAATCAACAGATATCCTTCGGCATCTCTTTCAGATGCTCCCGACTCCAAGGTTGGAGCCTTTGGAGACTGACAGGAGTGGCTTTTTGCCGAGACCATCTTTGGTACTCTCAAAAAAGGTTGGGTGGCAGCACCAAGTGTTTTGTCTCTCGCTTGTATGGGTAAGCCACAGTTCTGCACCCACAGTCACAGAAGTACTTCTGAGAGAGGTTAAGCAGAATGTGCTAGAGTTTTCAGGAATTTGCAGCAGGATTGTAAGAAATAAGTGCTTTTTAAGACTATAGTCTGGGAAAACCTACTTAGACAAGGAAAGCCACTTAACCCTGCCTGGCTGGAGAGGATAATTTTATATATATTTATTATTGTTGCTTTTATACAGTGAAGAGTTGGCTACATGATTATGTTTTAATGTGCATATTAGCAAGCTTTCACATTGCTGGACACAATACCCAACATCCACAACTTAAATAGGAAAGCTTGCTAATACACACGTTTGGCTCACATGTTAAGGGGATTCAGTCCACAGTCAGCTCGCTCCAAGGCAGAAACATCATACTAGAAAGAGTGTGGTGGAGCAAAATTGCTTAGTTTATGGTGACTGGGAAGCAAGGCAGGGAAACAGTGCCGGAGAGCAAAGGGTAAAGGACCAAAAGCCACACCTCCATGACCTACCCTGGCACCCCCATAGTATACTCCACCAACCCCCAGGCAAATCCCAAAGCCAACCAACTTGGCAGAATCAAGCTTATCCACCACAGTGTGTGTCCATTTTTGGAGAATGTACAAGTGCAAGTGTTGATAATCTTTCAGCAAAGAGTTCTCAAAATTTTCTAAAGAGGTTTGGATTACTCATGTCCATTGATAGTTGCAAAGCCTTACTGATTCATGTATGTCTTTATGGCTCACACCGTGTAGAACCAGAAATGGTAGTGAAACTTCAGACGGAATTCTAAAATGGATCATCTGGTTAGGTTTTGAGCAGAAACTGAGCTAGAGTGGCCAGTTGCCCTTCCCATAGCTCTTATGATCATCTCATCTACTGCAAACTGAAGACCAAGACTTTTCCCACATGGTGCATCTTAGGGGAGGCCTCTGCTGTTTCCAGTGACTCTCCATGGCCACACCCTGACAAGGCATTTGTAGGACAGATGATGTAACCATCATTTCAAACACTGTCAATGTGCATTTGAGTATTCCCTTCTGGGCACAAGCTATTATCTGTCCTCTATAGACAGAGCAACGGTCAAAGCTATTGATTGACATCACATGTTTATCAAAGGGAACCATCATTAGAACTTCATTGGAAGGACGTTAAGACTTGCCTCATACTAAAATGGCTGACAAGTTGTATAATTAAGGTTCTCCAGAGAATAAAATCAATACATTTATCACGGAATTGGCTCACCCAATTAGAGAGGCCAAGAAGTCTCACAGTCTGCCATCTGCAAGCTAGAGACACAGAAGAGATGGTGGCGTAATTCAGTCCAAGTCTGGAGGTCCGAGACCTAGGGCAGCTGATAGTGTAACTCCCAGTCTGTAGGCAAAGGCCTGAGAACCTAGAAAGGGGAGTTTGGGGTGGGGGATGGGGAGTAGTGTAAGTCCCTGAGTCTGAATTGTAGGGAAAGAGGAACTCTCTTGTCTAAAACAGAGAGGAGTGTCCTGGCTCCATGAGAGAAGGGGAGTTCCCCTAAAATGGCAAAGGCAGATCTTTTTTACTCATCTGTTGATTCAAATGCTAATCTCTTCAAGAAACATCCTCTGTTGCCCAGAATTGTTTTTGCTATTCTTGGTCTCTTCTGGTTCCAGATAAATTTCATGATTGCCTTTTCTAATTCTGTGAAGTATGTTATTGGACTTTTGATTGGAATTGCATTAAATCTGTATAGTAATTTAGGAAGTATGGCCATTTTCACTATGTTGGTCTTTCCATTGTCTGAGATCTCTTTCAATTTCCTTTTTTAGAGTACTGTAGTTTTCAATGAAAAGATCTTTTACTTGTTTTGTTAGATAGATTTCTAAGTATTTCATTTTTTTCGATGCAATTGTGAA
>PVJO010019187.1:0-34954 GCA_004026905.1 Hystrix cristata | reverse complement strand
CCTATCTTTGTTATTTATACTTATTAGCAAATTTCTGCAGCTCCAAACCTTGGACAGCATTCATGTGCCCAATATAATTCCATTCACATAATGTTTAATAAATATTAGCTTAAAATTTCAAGAATAATAATGATGAACATAAATCTAAATGACAGCCAATCTAATAGTAAACATTTTGCTTCTTTAATATTCACTTCTTTAGGCCTCTTTTTTTCAACACCATATGCTACAGTAAAACCTTTCCGAGTCAGCAAGGCGTTATACATTATTAAGTGGATTCTGATGTAAAGGACACCCTGTCAAAGATTGCAGATGAGAGGACTCATTCAGAAAGACAGGAGATTATTTAAATAAATGTTATGATTAGGGAATACAGTACCTTGATAGGGACATTGGAATTTAAGAGATAGAAGATTAACAAAACCCACCAAAGAAACATCATCCATTTAAAGAGAAGGATGTTTTACTTTGATTTTAGTGAGTATTACAGAGTAAGAACATAAAAGAGTTAGAAGGGAAGAACCCCAAGAAATTTTTATCTTCATGCTATTGCTTCTCAGGGTCATGAGAAATATGTCTGTATTTGAAGCTGGGGTTGAAAGGAGACACAATAAGTCCCTGGAGCTGCTATTCCCAGATCCAGGCACCTAGAGGCCTGGCAGGTCAGCCCAACTGTGTATCAGTATCGCAGAGAAAAGTCACGGTCCAAATCACTCATTCTTGCTGACAATGCCAGCCTCTTTCCTGTGGTGCCATTCTTTTTTATTTGTAGGCTTGACTTGAATAAAACTGTTTGCTTTATGGGAAGACTCACTGCCTAGCATGGGTTCACTGTCCCTGGGAATGGCCGTGACTTCTGTGCCTCAGAAATTAGGGCAGAGTCAGATGCCCTTGAAATCCAGAGAATATTCCTCCCTTCTTTCTTTTTGTATTTAACCACGGTGGTCTCTAAAGAGTTGGGGCTGGAGTGGGGCAGAGGGGCAGCTAGAATTAGTGAGGAGTACAGAGAAGTAAGAAAAAGAGCTCTGGAAGAAATACTGCTGGTGCCCTACCCATAGTCCTTCCAGGCCTCTTAGTGCTAAATTTCTAACTGCCTGCATCTCAATCTTTGTTCCAGAAATTTCTTAGGTCTTCAAAGACTGCTTCGTCCACCCTTAGGAAAAGTTACACGTGCTCTGTAGTTCTCCTCACCTCTCACCACATGTCAGAAATAAAGGCCTCTATACAATGGACAGGAGTTAGAGTGTAACTACTGTGCTCCAATTTCATTGTATCCCAGTGAGCTATCCATTTACACAATCGCCTGGAGTTTCCTAGTGGCCTTATGATCCAGTTGTATGAATCCTGGGCAATTTAAAACCATAATAAGACAGACAACCAGCTGAGTATGGTGGTACATGCCTGTAAACCCTAGCACTCTGGGAGGCTGAGGCAGGAAGATCCCAAGTTCAAGCTCAGCCCGGGCAACTTAGCAACTTACCAAGACACTGTCAAAATTTAAAAAGTGAAAAAGGGCTGGAGATGTAGCTCAATGGGAAGACCCTGGGTTCAATCCCCAGTAACACACACACATACACACACACAAAAGACAGGCACCCAACATAACAGACAAAACTTTCACAAAGGTAGAGAAAAACTGCCATGTGCAGATACAAATTAAGCCTAGAGAAAGGGACTGAAAGCCTTTCCGAATTAAAGAGTTCCACAAAATGTCATGATAAAGATAAATACACAGAAATAAATCACTTACATACATACCAGAGAATACTGTTAAGTTAAAAGAGTAAATCAATAATAGTATCAAATATAAAATCTAAAAGGCACAACTCTAACAAGAAAATGAGAACTCTCTATGAATAAGACTGAACATTTACTGAACCAGAGAACATATTTCAAAACAATGGAACAATACTTCATATGCTGAAGGAGAAAATTAAGTGCTTCAGATGGCATTTCTTATCAAATGTACTTAAAGACTTAATACAATTCCAATCAGAATTGCTATCCGTGTAAATTGACACAATTATTTTAAAGTCTAGCTGAAAGAGTCAACAGGGACAATTGAAAATAATCTAAGAATATCATAAAGGTTTTAAAATTTACTATAAAGCTACAGTAATCAAGACTCTGTGGAACTGGCAAAAGGATAGACATGAACCACTGACTTAGACTAGAAAGCTCAGAAGTGACCCACAAAAGTATACTGATTTTTAATTTGACATCTTATCAAAATAACTATAGATTCACATGTAGTTTTAAGAGGCAATATAGAGAGGTCCCTTGTACCCTTTACCTAGTTTCTCCCAAAAGTGACACTTAAAAAAACTATAGCAAAATATCAGAAGAATATTGACATCAATAGAATTTACCAATTTTATTCAGATTTTCCTAGTTTTACTTGCATTTGTGTATGTGGTGAGTATTTACATCTATACAACTTAATCATTTACGTACATTCATGTGTCCATCACAACATCAAGATACAGCATAGTTCCGCCACCAAAAGATCCTGTGGGTTCACCCTTTTATAAACACAACTGTTTCCTGATGCCATTTGCCACCCCATCCCTAAACCCGGCAAACAGTAATTAGTCACAATACCTCTGTCATTTTGAGAATGTCATATAAATGAACTCATAAGGTATGTAACCTTTTATGATACATTTCACTTACTGTAATTCTCTACAAATTCATCCAAGTGTTGAATGTATCAAGTTGGTTTCTTTTTATTGCTGATCAGTATTCCATGGCATGGATATACCACCATTTTTAACTATTTATTGTTGGTTGACTCCAGTTTTTGCCTGTTATTTATAAAGATGCTCAAATAATTCCTGTATAGATTTTTGTGTAAACATAGGTTTTTATTTCTCTGGGATAAATGCCTAAAAGCACAATTTCTGACTTATACATTAATTGAATATTTAGAATTAAAAGGAGCTGCCAAACAATTTTCCAAAGTTGGCTACACCATTTTACATTCACTTCCACCAACAGTATGTGAGTCACATAGTTTCTTCCTTCTCATCTTTGTCAGCATCTCTATTTTTTTTTTAATTTTAGCCATTCTGGTAGGTACAGAGTGATGTGTTATTTTGGTCTTATTTTGTATTTGAATAATTTCGATAATTTGGTCTTAATTTGCATTAATGAATACTGACATGAAAAACATTTTCAAGTACTTGTTAGTCATATGTATATTCTCTGTGGTGAAATGTCTCTACATATCTTTTGCTCATTCTCTAATTGGACTTTTGCTTTTTTATTGTAGAGTTTTAAGAGTTCTTTTTATAGTCTACACAGTAGTCCTTTTTAAAGATATATGGCTTGCAAATATTTTCTCTCAATTTTCATCTTCCTGAGATGGGCTTTCAAAGAGCAAAAGCTTTCAATTTTGATGAGGTCCAATTTATAAATTTTTCCTTTTAATGATTGTGCTTTTGGTGGCAAGCCTAAAGAACTCTGCCTAGACTTTGCTCCTAAGATTTTATCCTATGTTTTTTTTCTAAATCTTTGGAAGATTTGCATTTTATATGTAAGGATATTGATCTGTTTTGAGTTAATTTTTATATGAAATGTGAGATGCATTTCACTGACTAGAGTTAGTGACTCCAATAGGCAAGAAAATAAATAAAGGAATACAGAATGAAAAGAAAAAAAGAGTGTCTATATTTGCAAATGAAATAATTGTCTATGTAGAAAGAACAAGGAAACTGCCAAAAATTCAAAGAACTAATAAGTGAGTTCACTAAGGTTGCAGGATATGAACGCAACACAAAAAAGTCAGTTGCATTTTAATACACTCACAGTGAATATGAGGAAACTGAAATGAATATAATACACCATTTACTGTCACTTGAAGAAAATAAAGTTCTTAAATGTACACTTAACAAAACATATACAGAATCTGTATCCTGAAAAATTACAAAATACTGATGAAAGAAATCAAGTATGAGCTGAATAAATGAAGAGATAAATCATGTTCTTTGAAGGATTGAATCTAGCAAAGATGTCCATTCTCTATAAATTGCCCCATGTTTAATACAAGTCCTATAAAAAATCCCTAGATATTTGTTTCTGACATAGATTAGCTTATTCTAAAGTTAAAATGGAAAGTACATGCGCTAGAATAGGTAAAACAATCTTGACGAAAAATAAAGTGAGAGGGATCGTTCTACCATATATATAACATTTAGGCTATTATATAGCTATGGTAATCAAACTGTTATCAGGTAGTTTCTTTAGAAATGGTTCACCAATCAAAATTATTCCAAGTCCTTCTTGCCTCAAACAAAGAATTGGACAAAACAAACCAAAAACAGTGGCAAAAGTTTATTCAGAAAGTGAAGGGTGAATGGGTATGCGACAAATCAGTTTTGTAGAGCAAACTTGGGCAGAACAAGAAAAAAAAGAAGATAAAAGCAAAATTAAAAGTACAGCCAATGTCTGAGAAACTCAGCTCGGGCTTCTCATGGTGCCTGGTCTTCTTTTATATCGTTGGCATTTTGTGAGAGCCCACAAGAAATTCCACATACAAGGTCCTGGGAATTATTTGGCGCTGTCCTGGGATCCTATAATTGACAGGTCCCACTCATTTTCCCAGCCAGCTTTGCCACACCCTATCTCCTATATTAAAAATAGTGTGGTATTGGTGGAGAGAGAGACATGTATAAATGAAAATAGATGACACAAACAGATCCAGACAAATACACTAAACTGATTTTTTTCAAAGGTATAAAGGAAATTCAAAGAAGGAAGGTTAATTTTTTTAAGAATCTCAATATAAATCTCAAGTCTCTGTCTTAGAATAAATATCACTGAGTTTATCCTTTTGGTGGTCACTCACCTTTTTTTTGGGGGGGTGGGTGCTGGGGACTGAACGCATAGCAAGGCTCTACCACTTGAACTAAATCCCCACTCCCCCCACTCAGCTTCTTGAATTTGTGCCTTTTGACAAATTAAGGTCATTTTCTGCTCAGTTTCATCAGTCTCTTAGCCTAACCTCCCCTTTTCTCTTTCTGAGATTCTACTGATATAAACATTGGATATTTTGTTTTTGTCCTACAGTTTCCTTGGTGCATTCATGCTTTGTTTTGTCTCTTTTGCTTAATTTAGGTGAATGCTAGTGATCTGTCCTCATGTTCACTGATTGGATTCTATTCTCTATCTTCTCTATTATTGGACTAAGCCAGAAAATTATTTTTGTTACTGTATTTCTCAGTTCTGTAATTTCCAATTCATTCATTTTATAACTTTTGTTTATTTGCTCAGATTTCTTGTTATTCACTTACTTAACGAGCTGGGGATTTAGCTCAGTGATTAGAGTGCTTGTCTTGCAAGCACAAGGCCCGGAGTTCGATCTTCAGCACCAAAAAAAAAAAAAAAATTATTTAATGAAAAATTGTAATTGTTGAAGCATTTTAATGACTGATTTATTTCAGTGTGGGCATTAGCTCATAGTCTGCTGTTACTAAGAGGTGATTTTTTTGGTTCTTGTTATGATTGGTGATTTCCTATTGTAACCTACAATTTTGTCCATTATTCTAGAAGAGTATGGGCTCCATTTCAACCTGTCACTTCAGCAGGCAGTCACTAATTTAGGGTCAGTGTGCAGGCCCTAATCTATTGTGGGGGGATGCCATCCAATGACACTTTAATTTTGGAGCCTTTGCAGTGTATTTTTGGTTTTCTTGCTTCACCTGGTACTCCTGGAGCTTCTAATGGCACTTGTGGTGCTGCTTGGAGAGATATGAGGAATTTAATCTGAATCAGGCTGGACAGTACATGTGTCTCTTGGGTGTGTGTGTGGGTGTGTGTGTGTGTGTGTGTGTAGGGGGGTGTTCTTGGGACATGGAGACAAAAATCTTCTTTGGTTGGGGATTTGTTGTGATGGGGTCCCTTTTGCCAATGCCTCGAGTTGATTCAGTGTCACTAAGGACAATCTTAGGTCCAAGGGAACAAAGAGGCTTCTTGGGTCTGGCCACTTGGCCAAACCCTCTGGCCAGTTCTGCCTAGGTAACTCGGTGGGAGAGGAGATGCTGAGACCCTGCGGAGAAGGAAAGTGCTGATGTGACTTCTTATTGTTAGCAGGCCTCTCACCAAGCCTTCTGGACACCAGTGCTGTGCTAATCTGGTGTTGTTTTAGGGACTCCCCAGATTCAATTTGAAGCTGCCTTCTTAGTTTAGAGATGAGGAAATGCTGGGTCTGGGTCAGATTCTTCTGTAGGAAAGCAAGATAGCCCGCCACTGTGTTGCTTTTCCAGTCTTAGAGTAACAAACCAATTTGCCTTCTTACCACTTTTCAGAATTTTCTTTTACTCTTCTCTTGCATTATTTCCAAGATTTGTAACTGTATTTAGTGGGAATACAGAGGAACAAATGGAGTTATGCTACTGTATCTGGTCCAGACTAGAGGTCCAAAGTGATTTTTAACCAAAGTACAAAAGCAGTTCAGTAGATAAAGAACTATGGTTTCCAAAATGGTCTATAAAGAGGACCACTGTAACAACAACAAAAACCTTGACACGTAATTGACAGTTTATATAAAATTTAACTCAAACTACAAAATATATGAATACATGTGATATAAACAGGTGCTTGACCAAGCTAATAAGTACGTGTATACCCTGACATGATATGTTGCAAAGAATACTTAATATCTCTGAAATCCCTGCCATCCCAAATCTGTAACCTCAGTCTAATTTTCAGAAAAATCCAAAGTCAGGGATAGTCTACAAAATAGCTGACCACTATGCCTTAAAGTTCTCAGGGTCATTAAAAAAGACTTCAAAGCTGTCATAGACCAGAGGAGACTAAGGATAAGTGAAAATTAAAGAAAATGCTATATGATAACTTGTAAACAGAAAAAGGACACTAAATGGTGAAACGTGTGTAACATCAGAATTTGGTTTTAAAAAGTCTAAATGTAGTAAGTCAAGAAAGATGCCCACATATCAGCACTATGAGTACCTAGTAATTTTGCCTCAGTGAAATTTTACACTGTGAACTCTATCACTGAATATTTACCAATGAAAACTCTATAATTAGTGTTCTTAAATGACTTCATATATCAAAGGTATTAACTAAAAATACGACAAATTATATTACTTGAACTAAATGGAATATTTCCACTGCTTCCATAAAGAGAATATTTACCTTCTTCTTAGGTTGGTATCTTATCTCTTTTTCTCATTTTCTCTCTCTCTAGGGGAGTTTCTCATTTTCTTTTCATATGCTGCTTGTTTTCTCTATTTCCTGTTGTTTGCTCCCTTGGACACTCTACTCTGCCTTATAACCTCATTTTATTTATTAGCTGGGTGACTTCCTCTAGAATTATATAAATAGTGTAATCATTGAGGATTTTTCAGTCTCTCGTTTGTTGCTCTGAACCCAGAATCACATTATCCAGGACTGCTGAGCACAACAGATGTTATTATCTGCAGAGAAAGCAAAGAGAATCTTGGAAATCACACAGTCATATTCTTTGCATTCTAGGCATTATGAAGAATGCAAATGGCTGTTTGATAAATGGAAAAATAAACTCATCATGTGTCTAAGTTTATTTGCTAGCCACCCAGTAGAGGGACTAGATGGAAAGGCTCCAGGAGTAGAGGAGGAAGTTTTTTCTTACTTGACTATTATTTGCTGTGATTTTCTTTGTTCTATTTCTTCCTTCTTCTACGAAATAAACAGTAAGATAATTCTGACAAAATTCTGTTTTTCAACTATACTGTAGAAAGCAATATCTGGTAAACATTTTGTATCCGATGGTTTCCAGGTTCCTGTTGTTCCTCAGACACATTATTGAGGGTTAGAGACTAAGACCTTTTTGGGGGAACAAATTGAAAATTTCAATGCAGTGGCAATCTAAACATAAAAAGGTTTAATCTTGACCATCTGGTGACCACTTCATTTCTAAATATTGCCAAAGAGTTCCAGGAATCAAAGTTGCTTATGGTCCTATTCACAAATGAAGGCCAAATGTATTAGTGCACGCTGCATGAAGGGCTTTTTACAATGGTTCAAATGGAAAACCGAGTCATTAAATAGCTCTGAGTGTAAGTCTCATCAAACAAAAGGAGTATAAGTCACTGTAGTCAGGATTATAGTCACAATATCAATGAATTCATGGTGCAATTATTTTTATATGTTAAAAAAGGCAAAAATAGTAAATAGCAAACTTGCAATAGCATATTTTCAACTTTTCAATATTGAATTTTACAGTGCCGTATTAAATTGATTATGCCATCAAAGTAAAGGACTGGTGGTATAAAATTCGATCGGTTTTAAATTTGAAAAATTGCATTAGTAAAAATAATGAGACAGGATTATCCATCATTCTCAACATTAAAACAACTGACTAAACAAAAATAATGAAACATTCACATATATCTGTTCATTTTAATTAAAACCAACATCATCAATTCAGTTTGGGGAAAATATCCTTGATTATATTAGTATTTTTATTTTTGTGCTTTGTTTATATTTATGACACGATTCATTATTGTTTAACAATTGTCCATTTAGTTTTATGTATATGCATATTTTAGAAGCATTTCCAAAAAAGAATGAAATGAAGGATGTAACAATGAACATAAAATGTCATAGAATATCAGGTAGATTAAGAAGCATAGGAAATAGATAAGTCCAAGAGTGGCATGATCAGTGATTGTAGTGAGAGACAGCATTCAAAGCCAGACAGAGGAGACTGAATTCAACAGAATACGAAGACAGCAGTGACAGGAAATTAATTAATCTTTTAGCATCACACGGAGAAGAAAGAAATAGTGACAGCATAGAGCCAGGGAAGAATTATGTTTCAAAAATCTGCATGCGTGGTTGTGGCAATCTGAACTAGGAAAATGACAAAGATGATGGAGAGAAAGATATTTTGAAATAAAATAAAGCATAACGTAGAGAATTAGATGAAGCTTTCTGAAGTATAAACACAAATATTCTGATTGTTGGGTTTCTTGTTTTCCATAGAGGAAAATACAATCATCTTGCAGCCATGGCAAGGCTGCAGAACTAAAAAACTGGGGATTTAGTCCTGAAACTGATCTCTTCTTATTAGCATTCATATATTCTTGTGGTCTTTGTTATCCATAAACAAAATGGTTTAGCTAGAAGGGTTGTTTTTAAATGCCACCCCACTCCCCCTACACATATTCCCAGTACCAGAAACTTTTCTTCTAAGACACCAGACACAAAACTGAAAAAGTTAAGAAAGATAAAAGGATTCCAGCAGTTTCATAAACATTTCTACATATATCTACCATGTGAATTACCTATTCCATGCCAAGAGAAATGAAAATACCCGAAGATTTAGGTAAAAGTGTACATACCTGCTTTATTTGTAATATCCCCAAACTGGAGACAACCAAAATAGCTATCAATAGTCAAATAGATAAATAAGTGTGGTATGTCCACACAATGAAATACTATTTACCAATAAATAGGAATTTACAGTCAACATACACAATATGTGTGGATCAAAATAAACATGCTTACTGAAAGAAGCCCTATAAAGGGTACAAACTAGAAGATTTGATTCATATAACTCTAGAAAATGTATTCTATAGTAACAGAAATTACATCAATAGTTTCTTCTAGATAGATAAAGAAATAAGATAGAGTATGACAGCAGGCCAACAGGAAACTTTTGAAAGTGATGGATATATATATTCACAATCTTAATGGTGGTGATGGGTTCAATGTGTAGATGTGTCAAAATCTATCAAATTCTATACTTTAAATATATGCAGTTCGAATGTCAGATATACCTCAATAAAGTCATGGTTGTTTTTTTTTTTACAAAAGGCAGCTGATGGCTGACCTCATTGCTTCCAGCCAGGGCATGGTGTTCTTTTACTGGACAGAACAATTTCACAGAATAGCAACATCAGACAAGGATTCCCCATGACTGTGATTGAACCAAACAACAGGAAGACCACTCTCCTCTCTATCATTATCCCAAACAGAAATCCCAATTTAGCAATCACAGAATGCTGAGACATATTTCTCAGATAACATAAATGACAGCTACGTCTTCCTCAATGATACTGCAGCCCCATTGTTTTCCCCTGCCTCTTAGATAAAAATTAAGATACGCAATCAGCAAGTTGCCTCAGATTTCTAGCTGTAGCCAGTTCAGAACAGACTCTTGCCTCTGGAACCTTCCCACCCAAATCCTAACACAAGCCACGCTCTTATAATTAGCTTCCCTTCACCTCACCTATTCCCTCTTTCAGAGAAGCCCTACAGGTTCTCAACAGTGTTTAGTCTCCCTTGCTTCAACGATAAACCTAACCTTATTGACTGTAAGTTTTTCTGGTGATCTCTGACCAATGAGCAAAGAGAAATTGGAAAGTAGAGCTTGCTGAGATGCGGGACATGGGGAATCCCTCAGGCCGCTCATTCTCTCTGCTCCTGAGAAGCTTCAAGCAAGCTACTGAGGTAGATGATCATTAAAGACTACTAAAATCCACATTTTGATAGGCTGATGATGCTAATATCGGTTCCTGGAAATAATTATAGCTTTTATTCAGCTTTTTAATCAGTTAATCTCTTTAAAGAATTGGAATTTCTGTTTTAGCATTAGTATTGTGCCTGAGAAAGGTGACCAACACAGTTAATGTAGAGGCTGTTATTTGTATAGAAAAATCATTCTGACATCTCCTTAAAAGTCCAATATTTTTCTTAGCACTCTCAATTTCCCTCTATGCTTGGACTGTGGTATAGGGAAGACCTCCATTTTTGCTGACTTAAAAAGAGATTGATCCATGAATGTGCTTTCCTTAGCTTCCTGCTGATAAATGCGCTTCCCTTGCTATTTTCCTGAGTTATTTCTGTTCCTGGATTCTCATCTTGAATAAGCAGACAGGGAATTGAGATGAAGAACAGACCTGAATATTTGGGCTGCTTTCCAGGCTGCAATGGCCAATGATGGAAATCTGTGAAGGGGCAAAGAAAATTTGATTCATGAGGAGGTATTTTTGGAGCCTTAAATATATCCAAATGTCAAATTTACTTTTTTTAAAAAAAGACTAAAGTATGTACATATAAATCTCTTATTTCTCCTGCTAAAATCCTTTTAAAAATCACTATGTGTATCTGCCATCTAAATCTATACTGTCACTTTATAGAGTTCTAGGAAGGAATTTTTAATAATTTTTATTGTTTAAAGATGTATAATAATAACCATGATGAATGTGATCATTATCTATACAATGTACCAATACATGTTCTTGGTAAAAAAATTTTTTTTAAAAAAGATGTATAATAGGTGCCACGATGATAGAAACTCGAGACTAAAAGCATATTGAAGTTACAAAAATGACTTGTGATTCATGCCAATTCTTTGTTTTTAACATGGGGTATGTTCTCACTACTAGTGAGAGCAGAAGAAAGACACCATATTCATATAACATATTCATACACATAAGTATGACAATTTTGGTGCCATGGCCTATATTTGGAACCACAGCCCCACTGAGTGAAATGGGAGGGAGCAAAGTCTGAAGCTGACATATAGCTATGAACTTTTGAAATAATTTGCATTTCTCATTATAAATCTAGAAATTCCAGGGAGGTGAGTAAGTCTGGTCAAACTATAAAATGTAAGTATAGGGAAGATCCAGGGCTCTGTAGCCAGGAGGCTAAGATTCATATTTTAGCAAAGCTACTGCTAGTTATACTAATTTGGGACAATTTACAAAGCTCTTCTAAACCTTTTCTGAAAAAAAAACCACCTGCTTGAAATGATGACTATGATAATTATAAGACAATGGATAAAAAGTTCTTAGCATAGGACATGCCACATAGTTGACATTGTAGAAAGATTAGCTAGTACTACTAACCAGAGCCTCTATGCACTGGAAAGAATTATGTCTTAATTACTTTTCTCTTGTTGCTGAGACAAAATACCAGACACCCAAAGTTAGGGGAAGAAAGGTTTATTTATCTTACCGTTTGTAGAGGTTTCAGTCCACAGTCAGCGGGGTCTGAGGCAGGGTGGCATGGCAGACAGGCAGAAGGCAGCAAGGTAAGCAAGGAATGCAAGCAAGCAAGGGAGCTAACCAGCTTCTTCCTGTATCTTATATTTTATCCAGGCTACCTGGCTTTAGGGTGGGCAGTACTCCCACCCTTAATCCTAATACCCTTAACCCTAGCGTCACATCCTTGATCCCAGCAGAACCATGCCAAACCAATCAGTGGACTAATTTAGTAATCACACGCTCTAGATCCAGCTACCTCTTACTACATGAGGCTTTGGGGGGACAGCTACACACAAACCACACCAAATTACAATTATATTCCAGCACTGATCACTCTTTTTGATATTAAATAACATTCATAGCTTCCAAAGTGAACTACTACTGAAAATTTAAACAGCCTTACCATCTCCTTCCACGTGTGACTCTCCCTACAGGGAACAATTCTATTCTTCTAGCTATGTTCTTAGTATTCACTTCTACATTTCTAAGTAGCATACTATGCTGCTATTGATTAACTTTCCATTTTTAAACTCTATATATTGGTTTCTTATAATGGAAATGTACAACTTTGCATTCTTACACTATCATACTGCTATAGTTCGGATCTTAAAGGTTACCCCAATGTCTCATGTGCCAAAGGCTTGCTTCCCACGGTGGCACTACTGGAAGGTGGTAGAACCTTTAGGACACAGGATCTAGCAGTGATGGTGAACCTTTTGGAAACCGAGTGCCCAAACTACAATTCAAAACTCACTTATTTATGGCAAAGTGCCAACACTGAAATTAAACTTGAATACTGAGGTTTCAGTTTAGAAAAAAACAGCTTATCTGATGCTCAGCTGGCTGCTGGGGCAACTTGGCTTGTGTGCCAACAGAGAGGGCTCTGTTTGCCCGCTGCAGCACATGTGCTATAGGTTTGCCACCACTGGCCTAGTGGGAGTCTCTCAGTCATTGGGAGTGTGCCCTCAAAGAAGACCATAGTGTTCTGGTCCCTTCTCTCATTTTTGCTTCCTAGCCATGAGGTGAATGGTTTTGATCCACCACGTACTCCTACCATGATGTGCTGCTTTACAACAAACGCAAAGTAATGGGGTCAATCAGTTATGGAGTGGAACTTCCAAAACTGGAGGCCAAAATAAATCTTTTCCCTGTATAAATTAATTACCTCAGGTACTTTGTTATAGTAATGGAAAGCTGACCAACATACCCACAGTAACTTCTTCTGTGCCTCTCTTCCTTATTGCAACATAGATACAAATATGTATTATTCGGTTAAATGACTTAAATGAGACAACTGCTCTTCCTTTCTTACACATCCTTTTTTTCCCCTGGAAATTGATGTTTCATATTTATTTGGTTTCTTGGTTTTCTATTTCTATTTACTTACCAATAATTCTTTCTATACTCATCAATGAAACTAAAATTCACTTCCTGTCTTTAAGAAGTGGTTTGAAGAAACATTCACTTGAGGACCCTATCTTCCTGACTAAATCTGATTTTGGGCAGCAGGTATGCTGCAATGCTATCGTCTTTTTTTTTTTTTCTTTTTGGTGCTTGGGATCAAACTCAGGACCTTGCGTTTGCTAGGCAAGCAAGCACTCTACCACTTGAGCTACATCTCTAATCCCTGAAATGCTATCATTTTAAGACTTCTCTACAATCCTGGGAATTGCCTTTGTTTCTTTTCTTATGTTAATTCCTCTATTATCTGGACTGTAATTTTTCTCATTGCTGGCTTATTCCCTCATTTAATTTAGTCACACCTTCCAGGAGCTTTCTTTTCTTTTCAAATTTTGTTTTATTTTTAATCAACACGCAATAATTGTATAATTTATGTGGTCCAGTGTGATGTTTTGATACATGTGTAATGATACTTTGTGCAATGATGAAATCAGGGTAATCAACATATCCATCATATCAATTGTTTATCATTTCTTTGTGGTGAAACATTCAAAGGCCTATCTTCTAGCTGTTTTGAAGTATACTATGCAGTACACTGCTATTAACTAGAGTCACCCTCTTGTGCAAAAGAACACTAGAATTTACTCCTCTGATCTAACTATAACTTTGTACCCAATGACCAACTTCTCTCCATCCTGTCCTACTCACCCCATCCTCTCGTGACCACTATTCTAGTCTCTGCTCTTATGAAATTAACATTTTAGATTGCACATATGATAAGATCATGCAGTATTTGTCTTTCTGTGTCTCACATACTTCAGATAATGTCTTTCATGTTGTTTTAAATGACAGAATTTCATATCTTTTGACTGAATAATATTCCATTGTTCACCTTGCAAAAGTCTATTTGTTACATTTTCAGATATTTTTGAGCCAGCTGACATAGAAATCAACCATGGTAAAAGAATTTATACCATAGAAATTGGTAAATGTACAAATGAGGGCTTTTATCACCAGAGAGTCAGTTCTTAAATATTTAGTATACCACTGACAACTTCCCCTGATGGAATTTATTCCCTCTCTCTCTGTATTTTCTTGACAATCTATAGCACTTATTACTGTTTACCCTGCATTTTAGTTTTTTTTTTCAACTGAATTCATCCATATCTCCCATGACACTGTTTGCCATTCCAGGGCAGACAAGAGGCCTGATTCATTATGGATCTCCCACAACACCTACCCGCGTCTCTTACATATGGTAGGTACTCAAGAATTTTTTTTTGGGGGGGTGGTTGGGGATCAAACTCAGGGCCTATGTTTTAAGGGAAGTGCTCTACCACTTGAGCTAAATCCCCAACACTGGAATCTTACTTTTACAAAACATACTTTTCTATTTGTATGGATCAAATGGAAGGCTTAGAGTCTGCTTAGATTATACAATTTGAAATAACAGAGATTCTCAACTATTTGACAAAGTTTCTTAAAAACAGATTTTTAAAAATCTAAAACAAAAGACTTACATACTATAATCGAGGGCCTTTTTCAATGAAAACGTGTGAAAGATATATTTTCGATGCAGCAATTACAGCAGTCTACATCCCCTAAAAACACTTATCACTACATACAACATTTTAAAAAAAGTTACATGAGCCATTTCATTATTTTTAATGTATAAATGAGCCTGTAAATTAGTAACCATTGCTCAGAGCTGAACATTAAACAGAAACTCAGAGGGTTGAAAGAAAAATTCATTTAGTTTGGATCTTGAAACAATGTTTGCTAAACCAGGTGAATGTGAGCTTAAGATGGCCTCTCTAACAGGCATGAAGAACAGGATGCAAAGATCTGAGACTAACTAGAGCACAGTGTAATAGGAGACCACTCATATGCCTGCATACTATAATACGTTGAAATCTAACAGGTTATACCTTCAAACTAAGAATGAATTGGATATTTCTTCCTACAAGGATATTAAAATTTAGAGATGAATGGAGGGAGGAAAATCTTACTCGAGAACAGGTTGTTTCTCCTGTGAGCTGAAATTCATACAATCTAGATGATCTGAGAAAATTTAAGGAGATTTATTTAAAGTGATACTGGGCTAAAAATGCTTCAGGTACTTGACAGAAATAAATGCAAATCTCTGAACAAATCGTTTCAACCCTTACCTCAAAGCATGGTGTAAGACATCAAACATGGTGAATGCAAAACAGTGGAACAACAGAGCACAGAATCAGACATAGAATAGTACAGATATTAAATTATTAGACTCATGGTAGGTTTTCTAAATAGGTTAATACTTTTAAAGTATAAAAATTAGGTTAAAATATGAAGAAATAGCAAGACATTATGCAAACAAGTAGATGTGAAATGTAAAAGTGTCAGAAAAATAATAATTGAAACAAAAAATTCAATGAACAATTTAACCACTGATTAAAAATAGCTGATGAAAAATATAAACTTCAATGTAGATTTGGTAAAATCATTAATGCCTTATTAAAACTAACCTCAGGAGTAACTGCAAAATGAAACAGTCTAACAACCATTACATATTTTAATTCAGTAGCTTTAATGGCTTATATGGTTTATATCTAAATGTCCCGCCAAAGCCTCATGTGCTCATAGGTGGGACTTTGGGGAGGGAACTGGATCATGGGTGTGTAATACTAGATCAGTCCACTGATTGGCTTAGTATAGTTCTGTGTATGGATGAAGGACTTACTGAAGAAGGAAAATCCAACCTGGGTGTGGGTGGCACCAATTAATAGGCTTGTGGCCTGGGTGGAATAAAAAGGGAAAGAAGGAAATCTTTTTGCTTTCTGCCTGGCATACCATGGACTGTTTCTCCTCTGCCATACCTTTCTGCCATGCCACCTTTCCTTGGAACCAGCTGACTATGGACTAAAACCTCTACAAACTATGAGCTAAAACAAGCCTTTCTTCCTTTAACTCGTGACTTTCAGGTATTTTGTCCCAACAATGAGAAAGTAAGACAGTAGCTAAATTTTTTGCTAGAACTTTTTGGTCAAGGTTAAATTCTTTAGTATATAATTTCAAACAAATATCGAGTTTCAAAAAAATTACCATGAAGCAGCATAAAGACCACATAACCTATGTCTCTGACCACAAAATAATTCAATTAGAAATCAGTGTTATAATTTTTTAAAATTCTAAGTGTTTTATAATTAAGATATATACTACTTACAGTGATCAAAGAAGAAACAATGGAAATCTAAAAATATTTACAAGTGAATTACAATGATTGACTTTATCTGAAATTATGTAGGATGCAGCAGAAGGTACAAGATTTTAAGCCTTAGATATTTAAATTAATCTATGGTTACAATGCAATTCCATCAAATCCCAAGAATATTACCAAGAATATCCAAGGCTTCTAAAGAACTTCAATGCTTTGTCATACTTGAAATCAAGATTTATGATAAAGGTATACTAATGAGATAAAATATTGTGCAGAGGTAGATAAATTGACCAATGGACCAAAACAGAAGCCCCAGAAAACATCTAATTTATATATGAAAACTCAATATATAATAAAGCTTTAATTGAAAATTAATGTATATGGAATAGAACTTTCAATAAATGGTGATGTGGCAGTTGGTGCACCTACAAATTAGGATGCATATGCAAAAGCATTCATGTTTGTAATGAACATGATTTGTAATAGCACAAAACCAGAAATCTTGCAGGAGTAGGAGTAAAACTGTGGCATATTCATACTATAGAATAAGACTAAGCAATGTAAATGGTTCAAATGCTGTTATATGTAGCAATGCACATGACTCTCTAAAGCATAATACTCTGCCAAAAGGAAAAGTTGCAGAAGAATGTATATATTCTGTTCAAAAGAATAAAATTTAAAAGTCATGCAAAATTTAACATTTCATTTTTAGGAACATAAATGTATGTGGCGGGCTATTAAGAAAACTGAGGAGTAACCTCTGAGGGGGGAGGCAATGAGATTGGATCAGTGTAGTTACCACAGTGGATTTCACACTTGTCCTCTTGTTTAAATGAGTTGGAAGGCATGTGGGTATTACTCATATTATTGTTTTTATCATATATATTTTATATATTATATATTTATATTTATATAGACTTTTATCACCTATATGTGGGTTTTATCATATATATGTAGTTATTTTTGTGATACTGGAGCTTGAACCCAGGGCCTCATGAATGCTAGGCAAGTGCTTCACCATTGAGTTACTTCCTCGGTCCTATTTTATTTTTTTGAGACAAGGTTTTGCTAAGTTGCCTAGGCTGGCCTCTAACTTGTGATTATCCTGCCTTAGTCTCCCAAGTATCTGAGATTTCAGGTGTGTACTACCATACCTATCTTGTCTTACATAGATTTGACAAGCATTCTTTTATTTCTGCTCAGGATTTAATAAAAATGATTTTAGAAACACAGGAGAAAATAAATGTTATGTGTCCATCTTCACATAGGCCAATTGCTGAAGCTGGCCTTACATATACAGTACAGAGTACGAATCGGGCATAGTACATTACAATAAGGCCTCCTTATAGAGTATTCCTAAGTTTTAAAATTTGAGAATAATATCTTTACTTAAGCATTAGTTTCTCCACATTTACCTTAGAAAAAGTAAATGGCAACAAGGGAGGTGATTTCTGGACTCTTATTGACAAGGTCAAAATAAGATAAAAATCAGCATGTATTCAACCACGTTGTTTTTTTGTTTTGTTTTGTTTTGTTTTTGGTGCTGGGGATCTAACTCAGGGTCTTGTGCTTGTGAGGCAAGCACTCTAACCACCAAGTTAAATCCCCAGCCCACATTGTTATTTTGAATTACAGCTTAATAAAATGTAAACAACAACTGGTATGTTACTAAGGTTTTATAGCACCGGAAGAGAATGTGCTGAAGGCCTAAACGGAACATTTTTGGGGCTGCAAATTTAGTAGATATTGCCATGATAAAAACAGCATAGTACTGGCAAAAAAACAGATCCTGTTCCAGGATCAATGGAACAGAATAGAAGATGCAGAAACAACTCCAAAGACGTTCAGCTACCTTATCTTTGACAAAGGGGCCAAACGCCTTCACTGGAAGAAAGATAGCCTCTTTAATAAATGGTGCTGGGAAAATAGGCTTTCCACAGGCCAAAGATTAAACCTAGACCCATCTCTCTCACTATGCACTAAACTATAATCAAAATGGATCAAAGATCTAAATAGTAAAACAGAAACCCTTAATCTGCTAGAAGATAGAATAGGTAAAACTCTTGAAGACATAGGTATAGGTAAAGACTTTATGAACAAAACCCCAATTGCACAGGAAATATTACAAAGAATCAACAACTAGAATCACATCATATTAAAAAGCTTTTGCACAGCAGAAGAAACCACCAACAGAGTGAAGAGACAACCCACAGAGTAGGAAAAAAAAATTTACCAGCTATTCCTCAAAGGTTTAACATCTAGAATACAGAAAGAACTCAAACAAAACAAAACAAAACAAAACAAAAACCCCAGACCTCCCAAATGCAAAGACTCAATCCAAAAATGGACATGTGAAATGAACAGAAACTTCTCAGATGAAGGGGTGAAAACAGCAAATAAATACATGAAAAAACATTCAATATCACTGGTCATTCAAGAAATGCAAATTAAAACAACATTGAAAATCCATCTCACTCCAGAAAGAATGGCTATCATAAAAAAATGGCCGTCATCAAGAAATCAACCAATAACTAATGCTGGCAAGTCTGTGGGGAAAAAGGAATCCTTCTTCACTGTAGGTGGGAGTATAAATTGGTACAACCAATATGAAAATCAGTATGGAGACTCCTCAAAAAAGTAAAACTAGAGGTTCCATTTGACCCAGTTATTCCCCTTCTTGGTATCTTCCCAAAAGAGTTAAAAGCTTCATACTACAGTGATTTATGCACACCCATGTTTATAGAAGCACAATTTGTAACAGCTAAATCTTGGAAATAGCCCAAATGCCCATCAATAGATGAATAGATAAGAGAAATGTGGTTTTCATATGCAATGGAGTACTATACCACCATAAAGAAGGATAAACTTGAGACATTTTAATGTAAATGGATGCACCTTGAGAACACAAATTTTAGTGAAATAAATCAGACATGCATGTTTAAATATCACATTGTTTCTCTTGTATGAGAAACTAAAAGGGTAAATAAGGACCAAAAATGAATGATAGATATTGGAAAGTAGGAAGAAAATGTTCAAATGGGAAGGGGAACAAGGGAAGGGGGAGGGAGAAGAAAACAAAGGGAACAGGAAAAAAAATGAGAATAAAAACAAAAAATGGAAACATAGAATGGAGAGGGGAAGAAGGGTTGAAGGGAGGGGAGGGGAATGGAGAGAAAAGAATAATCAAGATATATTATGTACAGGTACAAATTCCCTATGATGAAAGTGATCATTATGTATATCTAAAGTATACCAATAAAATTAATTTTAAAAATTTAGTAGCTATTGAAATGGTTCTCTTCCTCAAAGCACTGATTTTCCTTTCATTATGGTAGGTCATATTATTGTTACAGAATCTCTCATTTTCTTTCTTTTTTTATTTTATTTTAGTTTTTATTTTTTTATTATTTTTACCAAGAACATGTATTGTTACATTGTATACATAATGATCATAATCAACATGGTTATTTTGTACCTGTACACAATATATCTTGGTTTTCCCCCCTCTTCCCCCCTTCCCCTCCCCTCCCTTCCATTCACCCACCCCTCCCTATTTGCAACAAGTGTAGCTACATTTTACCAGTTTTTCCCCTTTCATCTTAGGGAAAAGGGGGATAAAGAAGAAGGTCTCTCATTTTCTCGTAACCTAATGCAAGTTAATATGCTGCTGAAAGATACTGAGAGAGAAACCAATTTGCCTGAATATTGACACTGTTAAAATCAGGAAGGAAAACAGGAATATGCTGATTTGCATTTGAATAATTAATATGAACAAATCCCCTTCTCTATTTTTATAGTAGGCCTTGATATAAAGTTCAATTCTTTACTGCCAAAACTGGTTGTGAAGAGAGAAAAAAATGTTACATTTCAAATAGTGAAATAGAATAGTATTACCTTTGCCAAATTGAGGAATAATCTGAAGGTATGGGGTTCTTTTTAAAAGTTAATTTATTCTCAAAGCATATATTGAAGAAATCATATACTCTGTTCTGACTTTTCAATCAATATTGACAATTCAAGTGTTTAGCATGTGTGTTAATACTTAGGAAAATAAAGAAGAATTAATGTAAACAAATACAAAGGTAGATGTTTTTCTTTTCCATGACAATCTCTTCCCCAACTTATTGGGAGTAAATTGGAGAAGAAATGTGCCATCTGAAGAGGTATCTGTTGAAAAGTGACAAATTCAATTATGGATTTAATTTGTTTGTACAGCTACAGCAACTGAGGTCTTTGTCAGAAGTATTCAGTGAGTAGCTCTATAATCGTGTACTTCTGCCAAAAAGAGGCTAAAAGGAGAGAAAATACTATTTTTAAACCTCAAGGAAAAATTAAATAACAGTGAATTAGACTCACTGAAATGTTAATGGATCTCTTGGTGACTCCAGAGCTCACTCGCCGTTCAAGAGCCTCTGTCCTAGCCGTGCTAGCTCAGGACTCTTGCAATGCCAGCACGTGCTGGCTGTGCTGTTGACGCCACAGGGCTCTGTTACAAGCCTGTGTAGTGTCTCCTCCGCAACTCAGCTGAGCTGGAATACAAAACACTAGCTGCAATTAAAGGAAAACGAAAAAGGATATCAAGAATGGTTTTCTTCCTAATGACTTTGTTGCTCGTCACTTTTTTAAAATGTTACTAACTAAAAAATGCAAATGAAAAGCTGCAACTACCCTTCTTCCTGACTTTAGGATAGCTTTTGTCCGCACATATCCTCATTGAACTCCCACAGCCATCCTGTGTGGTAGTGTTAAATTTGGCCTAAATCTGCCTCCATTTTTAAAGTTTGCTCTAAAGGTTTCTCCATACATTGAGAAGTATAACCTAACTTGCTGTGTACTCAGACTATAATCTTGTTACTCTCGTAACAAGTAGCTAAATCTCAGCCATCTATAAACAGTGACTGTTCAAATCACATTCAAACAAAACAGACAGAATCTCTGAACCTGTTCTGGTTCTGTGAACTGCCTTATTTGTAGTCATTCCTTGCTCAGACAAACATAGTTGAACTTAATATGTCCAAAGGTTTTCATTTACTAATAGCCATCATCGTTCCCATTTTACAGAAGGAAAAAATGCAGAAGGCTGAGGGACTTGCTCAAAGTTTTCCAGTTAGCACTTAGCTGAACTGCAACCAGGTTTCTTCTCCCAGTCTCAAAAGGAGAAAAACAAGCACACGAATTTTGCAGAATCATCACCAAATTGGGGCCTATCAGACACGGACAATGAATTAATAGTGATAATTCCTCAGAGTAAGATGCTTGTGGTAGAGACAACACCTCATATAGTCAGAACTGGTAACACTTACTATACATTTGCTTGGTGTTTCCAAGCCTTGGGCTTACTAAATTACATTTGTTACCTCAATTGATCTTTAAAAGAATCCAGCATGGTAGATATGTTATCGATATTTGACAGCTAATAAAGTTTCAGTTAGAATAAATGGTTTAGAGGCAGCCACATTCTTTTGGAAGGAAGTAGTTAGCACGTGTTTTTAACTTAGATTGTTTATTACAGAGGAATTAAAATGTCAAAGTTTTCCAAACATGCTTTTATTCATTCACATTTTACATAAGCCCTAGGAAACATACATTTTGCAGTTCAATTTCCCTTTTCCTTTTTCTTTTCCCTTCCTTTAAGGTATCACTTTGGAGATCACAGAGAATCGCTTCTCGGCCTTTTGGCTAAGATCAAGTGTGGAGATCACAGAGAAAAATTTCCCTTACTCCAGGACTCTGCCACTGATTGCTGAGCTGGAATTCAAGGTCTAGTCAGTAGGAATAAACTTGTCCTCTGTTCCTCAGCCTACAAGTATTCAAATACATACTACCACTTAAAGTCCCTTCAGTGCATGGAGGAATCTGAGGAAAATGAGAATGGTTTTTCCATGGTATTGTCTTTTGTTTTGGCTGTCTACAGCTGTGTAATAAATCACTCTAAGTTTAGATTGTGACCATGTACACACCCCACCAGAAAATCAATTATTTATTATTATTATATAATTATTTATTACTATCTTTCATGATGCTCTAGGTTAATAGAGCTCAGCTTGGTAGCGCTTGAGGTATTTCTGACAGAGAGTGGCCAGGGTAGAAGATTTCTGGGAGGCTTATTAAAGTTGCTTGTCACCCGAGACCTCAACTGGGGACATCAGCCAAATATCTCTATGTGGCCTCTCTGTGTGGCCTGAAATTCCTCACATCATGGCACCTAGGTTCTCAGAGCAAAGATCTCAAGAGAAGCAGGGAGCCAAGTGAAAGCGATTTATGATCAAGTCTCATAAGTCATTTACATCACATTTGTCGCTTTCTACTCATAAGAAGCAGTCACTTTGGCCAGTCCATATTCAAGGAGAGGGAAATTTGACCTCACCTCTTAGTAGAAAGATTATCAAAGAATTTTCAGACATGATTTAAAACCACAACTCTTTCCCCACTGACAAAGACAGAAAATCACGTAATAAACTTGAGCTACTCTAATGAACAAGGTTCTAAGGAATTAAAGAGCATATACCAACAGAACAATCACGACTTTGTTATATAATGATTGCTTCATTAAAGCATACAAAGGAAGAGGTTGGGGATTTAACTCAGTAGTAGAGCACTTGGCCTAGCAAGGGCAAGCCTCTGAGTTTGATTCCCCAGCAAACCCCCCCCCAAAGTATACAAAGGCAGTTAACTGCCCAACCCCAGTTGTTCTTCTATGTTCTACATGAGAACAGCTTCTTCCCCTTTGTCTCAACCAACCGCAGCTACCAAAGCCATCACCTAGCTGAGGATGCCATCTTTCCTGGACAGTGTCTTTCATTCAACTCCTATCATTCTCCCATTATCTGCAGATACTTGGCAGCAGATTTCCTATTTATAGCTGTGTTATCTGGCTATTCTTTGTACCTGACTTGAGTTCCACTCTACTAGCCTTTGCCCTGAAATCTTAGGATGCAAAGACACAAGACTTGTGCAATTCAAAATTTAGCCCTACTAAGCTCATATCTAATGAGGGTGAATCCCTGACTCTCAGGATACATTGTTTCTTTTTTGCCTTAACTGCTTCTTGGAGCTATTTTTCATTGCTACACACTTACTTTTTTTTTTGGTTTTTTTTTTTGGTGCTGGGGATCGAACTCGGGTCCTTGTGGTTGCAAGGCAAGCACTTTAACCGCTGAGCTAAATCCCCGGCCCCCACACTTACTTTTAAATGTCGAGTAATGTACTACAAAAATATACTGTAAAAATATTCAGTAAAATTACCATGAAAAAGGTCATCACTGCTCTTCTACATGTTTCTGTGTACTCCAGAGCAAACAGACTCTCAAATACTATATGACAGAATCCACAGTTGTTCAGTGGTAAGGTAAATTTTGGGTCATGTGGGCCCTGCACTGCTGATTCCCAAGGATGGGAACTAGAAAGAACTATTGCTACAGAGCCAGTAGTCTATGCTCACCAACTTTTTTTCCTTTCCTCCTGGACACAGCTAAACTACATTGACCTGCCCTGGTTAGATAGAGTCCATGTGATCTGAGACTTGTCACCACTGGAATGTGTACAGAAATAAGGCAGGCCCTGTCCAGCTTTGTTCATAAAAGTCAGCTGTCTATCTATCCATCTATCTCTAGACCACCTATCTATTTCATTTGTTCCTTTTTGTAGAAGTCTTGTAGGCCACATATTAAATATGATAGAATTACAAGGAAGCATTAAAAAGTACAAGAAACGTAGGTCTATTAATGACCATGTGAAGAAATTTAGTCCCTTGCTGACTGTATTATGATACATTGTATTATGATACAATGATACAGAGAAATACAATTTTATTAAGTATTTCAGAGTTCAAAAATGATCTGTTACAGCAGCTCATCTGCCCAGTTATTGTGCTAGAAGAAGAATCCAGTACAGTCTGATAGATGTGAAGCCAAGGCACAGAGTCCCCTGCACTCTTCACTTCTATCAATGTCCTGACTGCCTTGTGGGTGCAGTGAAATGCATATGTGTTTGGAGGGTAGAAAAGGAAGAATTGAACTCCACAAAAGATCAATAATTGGAGGGAGAAAGTTGTCTTTGTTACTTCCCAAATCATACCATATCATGAGTCCTGTACTCTGTCATTTTATCATTTTTATCTTGTGAGAATATAGAGGACACAGGGAAATCACGTGCAGAACCAGGGGCTCTATGCATGTAAATTGTCCATGGTAATTATTCACAAAGCCTTTTTTTTTTTTTGCCTGGGAACATATTATATGCTGGAATTTACACCTCTATCAGTACATTGTAAAAAAGATGTAGATATAGATGGGTACATAAATAGAAATAGGTCTAGGTCTAGACCACCTAACCAAAAGCAGGAATGCTCACTATGTTTAACCTTGGAAAGTTCCAGTACATCCCCTCCACAATGCTCCTGCAAGTATTTACAGTAGTGGCATTTTTGCCACATGATTAAGAGCAAGTTCTACATTAAATTGCTTTGCAGTTTTTATGTCTTCCAGGTACAATAGTACTTCCTGCTGCTTTCTGATAATCAAGATAAAATTCAAGTACATGAAGCACTTAGTCTACAATTTATTCTTACAGTAATTTTAAATGAGATTTATGGAACAGAGTCCACAGATGAATCATCTAATCTATTTCATTTTTCCTAATGCTTATCTTACTGTTAAGAGGAGAAAAAATACAAACATGAACGTTCAGCAAGAGATTCCAATCAGAAATCACTCATCAGTATTTGAATATGACAAGGCACAAAACCCCACTAGAAACTGAAACTTGCAGTGTGGGATGCTTGTGTCAATTAAAAGGCACAGGCCATCCATGTGCTCATACGGTAGACTCTACTGATCTCCTTTTCAATTAGCTGATTCCTGAAACCCATTAAGTTTAATTTCCATAATTTCTATAAAATTTTTCAACTGCAGATTAGTTCTGGATATTTGGACACTATGTAGTAAAGAATTAACCTTATCTAAAGAGAGTTCTGTCTTCTGCCCTCAGCCCCTAAGAGGTAACTGTTAAGCCCTGGAATGTCCTGCCTGTTGATAAGACTGTCTGTGATTACCCTAACGTCTTGAACCACCCTGGATAGTCTAACAATGTGATTTATCATCAGCTTGGCCCCTAAAAAGGCTGGAGAATAAAGATCAGCCATGTGTTGGCAATCAACCATGTCTATGTGACCGAGCTTTAATATAAGCTCTGAATTTAAGACTTAGGTGAATTTCCCATATTGGCAATATTCTGTGTAGATCATCATACTTTGTTGTCAAGAAAAATCAACACTGTTTATGATTCTACTGAGAGAAGAAAACTGGAAACTTCACACTTTGAAGTTTCCTGGATTTGCCCCAAGTATTTCTTCTCTTGGCTGAGTTAAATCTGTATCTTTTTACTGTAATGAACTGTAACTGTGAGTATGATAGCTTCCAGTGAGTACTTTGAGCCTTTCTAACACATGATTTAGCATAAGAGTATCCCTGGTAACCAAATTTGCAATTGGTGCCAGAAGTGAGGATGGACATGGAGATTTCTAAACTATGTGGACACCATACCAAGTGTCTCCAGAATTAACATGTCGAATTAAGTATACTGTATCACAAATGGTGTCTTGTTGTCATTGCTGAGACAAAATATCTGACACCCAAAGTTAAAGGAAGGAAGGTTTATTTTAGCTCATAGTTTGTAGGGGTTTCAGTCCATAGTCAACTGGGTGCAAGGCAGGGTGGCATGGCAGAAAAGTATGGCAGAGGAGAAACAGTCCATGGCATGGCAGGCAGGAAGCAGAAAGATTTCCTTCTTTCCCTTTTTATTTCATCCAGGCTACAAGCCTCTTGATTGGTGCCACTCATACCCAGGGTAGGGCTTCTATTATCCACACACTTAACCCCAGTATCACCCCTTTAATCCACATTCACACCCCCTACATTCAGCCACCTCCAAAAAGCCCCACCTATGTGCATATGAGGCTTTGGGGAGTATATCTAGATATAAGCCATGACAAATGTCAACCACTTCTGGCAAACTCTGATTAACTACAGTATCACTTCCTATGGGTATTTTGTTCCAAAAAATTCCTTGTTCACTCTGCCACTAATTCTTCATAGCAGAATGTTCATAGTATCACAGAAATATAATGAAACTAGTTTTCACATGGTTTTTAATGGCTTTTACCTTGTAATTGCAGAAGGATTCCTGCAAAGAACAGTGGCCTTAGGATATAATGAAATTATACTTGATTGTATAGCCAGGGAAAAATATATGATGGTAGCTGTTAGCTAATGGCATCTCATTTGCCCTCCTGTACTTTATTCATTGAAATACTAACAAAGTAAATCCATTGAGAGGCAAGTAAGTTTGCAACGACACTGGAAATTAATATTGTCTGGACTTTAGAAGGAAGAAGATCATCAGTTTGACAAATTAAATAGATCTGTCAGGTCTAAGTCAAGAAGTAAAGGAAACAAACATCTCTAGATTTTTCTAAAAGGAGGACGTAATAC
The DNA here is from genome assembly GCA_004026905.1 of Hystrix cristata. NCBI lineage: Eukaryota > Metazoa > Chordata > Mammalia > Rodentia > Hystricidae > Hystrix > Hystrix cristata. Next base: position 7,868 of record PVJO010019187.1, on the reverse strand, counting down.
AGGGACTTGGCAACAAAGGTGATGGAAGAATAAAGAAGCAGAAGATTGACTAGTGAAGCAATGCAGAGATCGGCAATACTGACAAGCCACTTCCATTCCTAGAAAGGGGCCATCTGGCCAGGGCTGGAAGCAGAAAGATATCTGCAAGGCAAGCATAGGATGGAATTGTCTGCTGAAAGTTGGAATATTGAAGGAATTAGATCATGAAAAAAATCACAGCTGTTATAGGGTGGTTTCTTTAGAAATGGCTCGCCAATCAAACGTATTCCAGGTTCTTCTTGCCTAGAACAAAGAATTGGAAGAGATAAGTCAATAATGGTGCCAAAAAGTTTATTTGAAAACTGTAGGGTAAATGAGTATGGGAGAAACCAGATCTGCAAGGTGAATTTGGGCTGAACAAAGAGAAAAAGTAAAAGCAAAAATGAAGTACACACTGCATCTGAGAAACCATGCAAACTCACACACAATAGTAGCTGTGATGGTTGGTCCTTTTTATGCTGTCCACATCTTGTGAGATCTTGTAAGAAGTTTTACATACAAGGTCCTCATGTTGCCCTGGGATCTTGTGATTGCCAAGTTCCACTCATTTCCCCAGTCAGCTTTGCGATGGCTGTCTCCTATAACACAGCCTCTACCAGAGGCATAGAAAGATGGAGAGAAACTCCTTGGCTTCTCATTTCCTTCTAATCTGCTATTAGTCAGGTAAAAAGCATCTAACATGGAAATGTAGGAAGCTGAAATTGTGAGGGTCTGTCTCAGCAATATAAAGCATAAGAGAGAAAAAGGAAAGACTAGAGCTAAAGAAAATACAGTAGTTAATTGGCCATCACACTACTGGAGGATTGGGCACACTCTAACTTGTGAATCTAAAAACTAAAAGTATAAAGGGAAAAGCTAAAAAAAAAATCTATCAATGTACAGGAGATAATTATACCCTTTTAAGGCTGTATGATATGTTCCAACAGACAACTTTTAGAAAGAAGTATTGGTGGTTCACAAGGAAAATAAAATATAGATTGTAAGGAGAAGAAGAAAATTGAGATGAGAGGAAAATAAGCTAAAATGACAAAGGACTGGATGAGATTCAGGCTTGGATGAAGGGGTAAATAGCAAAGGGAGGGAAAGACAAAAGATATTATAAAAAATTTAAATTCAGAGCTCAGTTCAGAAAGAACAGATGTAACATTGCAGGATAGTAAATCAATGATAAAGAGAACAAATTTGAGAAGATCAAAGAAAGAGAAGAAGATCGATTTGAAGACAAGAGCACAGGAACTTGCTTTCTCAAAGAAAGTCCATGTTCCCAAAGCAGAAACAAAAGAAATGGTATGGTAATTGGTGTACAACAAAAGAACATGGTTTTCAATTGCTGAGTACAAAGCATAATTAATGAATAGACACTAATGTCTGACAAATTCTGGGGCAAATTTTGAATTTTAAGAAAAAGAAAAATGTGCCTGGGTAGACAATAGTTTACCTAGAAAAGAGCAAGAACCTGACTATATTTGTCCTGCACCATTAAATTCTAGAGAGCATTCATACAATTTTGAGGAGAAAAAGTCTGAGAGATAAAAATTATTTTTCATGGGAATTTGCTATTTGTAGTAGAGGCTATGGATTTCCCATTTTAAGACAGACGTTCTCATTCTTATACTTGCTGGAAGTGCTGGCTGTTCAGGGCTGAGAGTCCCACTCTAAGCATGGCCTGCAGCGGTTAAGAGCCAAAGATTATACTGTTCCCATGGGGGGGCAGATCACGTGAGCATTTTATGTCCCCCTAATCAAGAGTTTGGGAGCAACTGTCATGAACCAGCCCATCTCTAGAACTCTTGATGGAATTGGCTGATACCTTTGCCACCATTACATGGTCATTTTTCTGTCCCCCTGCTCTCATCACTCCTTTACATCTCTTGATCTCCATCACTCCCCAGCCAACGTCCTGCATGCATATCCCTGTCTCACAGGCTGTTTCCAGGGAAACTGCTCTAAGACAAGATTCATTTAGCAAAGGGAAAAGATTTGTTCCAGTACCAAGTAAAGAATAAGAATACCTGGGGGGCTGGGGATTTACCTCAGTGATTAGAGTGCTTGCCTTCTAAGCACAAGGGCCTGAGTTCGATCCCCGGCACCACCAAAAAAAAAAAAACAAAAACAAAAACAAAAAAAAAAGAATAAGAATACCTGAAGAAAAAAGTAATGGTAGAATACTCTGAATTTAAGCATTGAAACTAATCATACAATTATTGCTGAATGTAGTTTTACAAAAGAGAATGAAGATATAAAAACCATTTTTGAAAGATGAGATATAAATTAAATATATATTTATTAATTATCACCTGGTTCTAAGGTTCCAGATAACATCTTCTAAAGCTACAAGGTTCAGAAGGAAGGACTAGGGGAAATAAAGGAGTTCTATATTGGTTTTATAATTCCCATTCTTCAGAAGTTAAAAAAATAAAGCCGACAGTACTTCAGGGGAAGAAAAATGTTTACTCTAAATTGTATTTCTGAGATAGGAGACAGTATTTGAATTGTTGACAATATTTCACTCAAATAGAGTAATAGACTCTTATAACATCACTCACTGAAATCCGAAGACTGCAACTCAATATAAGCAGCTCCATAGTGAACACAAGACAGTTCAGTATAAAGGCTTTAATCATCTAACACATACCAGAATAAGACAGACTATTTAGGAGAACAGACAGCTTGAATGGCATCAGGTAGGTTTTGATAAACTTTGTAAAGTGGTTTCTTTATGTGATACTCTGGGAGTACAAACCATACATATGAGTATCGTGTGAGTAAAACCAATGATCAGCCAAGAATAGGCTCAAAGTAGGGAGAGGTCAGTTTCCATTGGACTGACGGCACAAACTACATGCAGAAACTATGCTTTGAGCCAGGATTTTTAAAAATTAAGGAGGTTTTCAGGGGTTGAAGTGTGAGAGATGGAAGTGAGCAATGGCACGACCATGAGTGAGATAGTTATGTTGAAGAGTATATTAGGCCTTCAGTTAGGAGATCTGGGTGACAAACTACAGAAATGAAATAGCTGGGCTGAGAAACTAGAAGGAAAGTTTTGTAGGACACTGAAGGTAGGCCTGCTGGATTGAAGCAGAGAATTTGCTTAATGATATAATCAGAATTGACAGTGAATTGATTTGGATTAAGAGGTGGCAACAATCAATAGGCTATTTTCTCCTATGCTTCCAGATTCTACCCAAGGTACCTGTGAAATAGGTAAGAATGGCATAGTCTTTGTAAATAAGCTGCAAAGAAGCATAAAATCAGTTAGTCAACTCTTTGATGTCCTAGAATAATCTGAGGTTCACAGAAATAAAGCAAATCACATTTCTTCTTGGTATGTTTCCTTTTTGAAGACCAGAACTATGCTGAAAAGATACTGAACTATTAGATGATAGAGATCCTAGATGTTCCAGATCCAGCTGAACTCTGAACAGAAATTATTTTAAGTCATTAAATTTTGAGGCTGTTTGTTACACAGCACTAGATAACTGAAGCAATGAAGGGAGATGACTATGTATTTTCTAGGCTTCCTAAACTTTTTCTAGCAAGAATTTGTTCTACCCCATCTTCTCTCTCCCCAGCAAACTTTTCTCCCAAGTGTCCCATTGTCCTATCATTACTTACTCTCCCAAGAGAAATCTCTACTTCTCTACTGTACTATCTCCAAAACACTTTGTCTCCCCCTTCCTTACCTAGGGTACAGATTGTGTAAAAATAGCAACATGACAAGTAGTTGCTATTTCTCACTAATAAGAGCACAGCAGGAAGAATATTGGCCCTGCTCCATCTCATTACCACAATCATTAGCCAGCACACAGGTGAGTAATTACCAGATGTTGAATATTCCTTAGATTTCTCCCCTCTCAGAAGTTAGGGGAAAACGCTACTCAGTAACGGTCACTGGTGAACAGCAAGCAATGTTTCTGACCTTTGCTCCTTTGTCTCCCACTTCACTCTTCTTCCTACTATCTGTGGTGGTCTCTGCGGATGACCCCTGGTCACAGCAAATGCTGCAGGCAGACCTTGGTGCTGCCATGTACTTGTCATTACTTCGGCCTAGAACAGTTTATCAAAGGTTTCCATAGGACCATCATGGGTTAGGGGAGAGAGAAGAATGGCAAGGCAGAAGATACATCTTTCTTCTATTTCAAATGGTAGAAATGCTAATAAAATACATGAAAAAAGTACAATCCTAAAGTTCAGTTCCTAAAGCCTTAGAAGGTGTGAAAAAATAAACCACATTTGCGGGTGGGTAGTGGGGCAGGAAATCAGTGTTTCCTACGGAGTTGCACACAAAGTCATGGGTTCTGGGGCAACTCAACTTGGACCAAGCAAAGGGATATTGCCTCCCAGAGGCCAGTTTCTGGTGTACTCTCTTTCCTTGAGATGGCTTCCTATCTTCATTTTATTTTCTGAGAAATTAGTTCTATCAGACATTGGCAAGTTACATAATATTAATAGATGATGTTAACTAATAAATAGCAGCAGCGTGTCTGCTCATTCTCTCACAGAAAATGAAGCATAACTGTTCACAGGGGAACTCCAATGAGTTTGGGTAGGTGGTATTTTGACTAGTTACAGTTTGTTCCTAGGGAACTTGAATCATTCAAAAGACCTTATCTCAAAATGTAGAAAGGAATAGGAAGACCATCTGGGATCCCTAGATAATTTTAAAGACAAATCAAAATAGCACAGAGTTAGGAGCAAACAAGTTACATCCCAGCAGCAACAAAATTCCATTTGTTATGTGCTTAATGGTGGGGATCAAAAATAACCAGTAACTAGCTAACATTAGCTGGCTCTATCTTCACTTCTGCATTTCAAATAGGAAATCTGACTTGCTAAAACATAATTTGGCTTTGGGTGATTTGGGTAGAGTGTTCATATAACTTATCATACAAAATGGGGCACTTTTGAAAGTGAAAGTTGTTTCCACTAATAATTACTCTAAGACAACAGGAATAGAGTCGGATTGTTTGGGGAAAACCTAGATGCATGGTCTCCCTAAATTTAGTGAATACAAGAAAGACCTCTGTGCTAAAGAGTGCCATTCCAGGAGATCCTTTTAATGGGCAATAGCTTCAAGGAGGACAGAACTTGTTTTTATCAGCCACATCTTAATGATAAATAACAAAAATCAAAGTGCTACATAAAGAATGATTTTTAAAATGGAGGGAAATGATGTGGAATAACATGGCTAGGCTCTATTTTAGAAGGACTGGACTGGTAGGATGTTCTTGGAGCTAGGTTTCCAAGAGTAGACTCCAATCTGAGAATCTAAAAAGGAATATGAGAGATGCAGAAAGCCGATTCCATTTAGGATACAACCACTTTACAAGTTATCCCAGGCAGCTTTTCTTGTCTGCCCACCTATATTCTGTGCTGACACAGACAAAATGGTATTGAAATGGAAAACTAAAAAAAGAGTAGCTGAGGTTTTTGGATTTGATACCTACACTAGATAGAGCAGACTTAGAAAAGATAATGGGGCTGAAACATAAAATAGTATGAAAACAAAATCCTGCTGTGAAAGATAAAAATCTATTGAATGCCAGGGTATTAATTTCTTAAAGAGTTCTTCTTAACAGTTCTTTGAGTTAATACCGCTTTGGATTCTGAAGGAGGCGAAAGTGGTTGTGAGAAGACAAGGCAGAAGAGGTGTCCTGGAGCTTACTGTGTAAGCCACATTAGCCAGCTCTATTACTACCCATATACTAACTTGAGTTATGGAAAACAATGCAGATTGGGCTTAAAATTTAACAAATCAGATTCAGGTGGGGCTACTCAATAAGTATTTCTCTATAAGCAAGGGTTATTTTTGTTCCAATATTTAGTTGCCACCCTCTTCCCCCAGGGAACTGGGACTGCATGACTTGAATCGCCTTTAGTTCATTTGGCTAAACATTTTATCTAAAAATACATTTAGATTTATAGAAGATTCCAAAACTATTACAGAGAACTCCCATATACCCCATACTCTATTTCCTGTATTATTAACATCTCATATTACTATGGTATATTTGTCACAATTAATGAACCAATGTTGTCACATTATTTACTAACATCCGTACTTTATTCTGATTTGCTTGTTTTTTATCTAATATTCCTTTTCTGCTTAAGGATCCCATTCCAGGCTTTTCGATGTCAGTCACCATGTCTCTTTTGGCTCCTCTTGGCTGTCACAGTTTCTTCGACTTTTCTTGTTTTTGATGACGGAGGTGGTTTTGAGGAGTGTTGATCATGTAGTTGTTTTTGGTTTTTTTTTTTTTTTTTTTTGGTGCTGGGGATTGAACTCAGGCCCTTGTGCTTGTGAGGCAAGTGCTCTACCACTGAGCTAAATCCCCGGCCCTCATGCAGTATTTTGTAGACTGTCCCTCATTAGGATTTGTCTGATGCTTTTCTCATAATTAGACTGTGGTTATGTGTTTTGGGGAGGAAGATCACTGAAGTAAAATGTCATTTTCATTATATCACATCAAGGGTACGTACTACTGTATCAGTATGACTGATGAGTGGATGTTGATCTTGATCACCTGACTGAGTTAGGATTCGTTAGATTTCTCCAATACAAGTTACTTAATTCCCTGCTTTTCTATATTGCACTGTTTGGAAACAAATTACTTGGCATAGCCTATACTTAATGAATGAGGAGTTATGTTTCATCTTCATGAGGAAGTATCTATGTAAATTATTCAGAATTCTTTTGCACAAGAGATTCTCCATCTTACGTTTATGTATTTTTTCATTTATTTAATCTTTTATATCAATGTAGACATGTGAATATTTATTTTATAATCTGGGATATAAACTAATGTTTTATTTTGTTGCTTGAACTGTTCCAGCTTTGACAATTGGGAGCTCTTTCAGTTTCCCTTGTTGAGGCTATTATTGTTTGGGTGCTTTCTCAGTCTCTGACACTACAAGATGCTCCAGGGCTTATCTCATAGAATTCTTGTCCTAGTCCTAGAATCAGCCATTTCTCCAAGGAACCCTGGTTCTTTTTACTGCAGAATGGTATTAGGAATAAAATATGAATTTCTAAATTTGTTTTGGAGAAAATTTTAAAGAAATCTTCTTAGGCTGGAAGTAGCAACATTTACATTGTCTCTAACTTTTATATTTATGTAATACATTTATTTTGGGATGAGTAGAGAATTTGAAAAATAACTCTTTTGATGCTCAGATGTGAAAAATTATTGAAGATTTTAAGGAAAGTTGAATTCAATTTTAATATATCCAAATATGAATTCAAGATTGAATAAGGGTTGAAAAAGAAGAAAGACCAACAAGGACATCTGAAAAACAGCAAAAGAGTATTTTATTTTTTAGGGAGGTGTCCTGGGGATCAAACTCAGGGCCTTGCACTTGCTATGCAAGCGCTCTACCACTTGAGCTAAATCCCCAACCTGAGTGTTTTATTAATTGACTGATTGATTTTACTAATATGTTGTTGGACTGTGCAGTATTTGAAAAAGGAAAGGAAGCACATTTCTTTAGTTAAAGGTAAAACCTTGAACTTTTCATAAGGTAAAGAAATGATGTTTCTGTTCCCAATCCTACTTTCAATGGATGCACTCACATTATTGTAAGTTAGACCCAAGAGCTCCAACACACATGGAAAAAGACTAAAGAAACTTTTTGTGTAACCATGGACAAGTCATTTAATCTCTCTAGCCTCATTTATTCATCTGCAGAACTTTACAGATAGTATTATTTACTTCTGTGAGATTTTAAAAACAGAATGCATGAAGAACTTAGCAAAATATGTAACATATAAAATAAATATGAAGAGATGTTTATTACTTTTCAGTGAATGAAGGCAGCCCCTTGGTCCTGGT
>PVJO010019186.1:0-34931 GCA_004026905.1 Hystrix cristata | reverse complement strand
TAGAAGAAAACCGTATCACCTCATGGTGGCCAGAAGCAGAGCAGAGGAACAGTGTTGGACAGCAAGGGGTCATAGACAGATACAGTCCCCAAGGCCAGCCTCCATGACCCCACCCAGACGAACCCAGATATGGGCCTCACTAAATCCCTCAACAGCTCCCGACCACTCAGCTTGACCATCCAGATCAACTGTCACAAGTACCTAGAAAGGAAGCACACCAGTAAACAATCTTGAACTTCATTACAGTGAAACACACTTTTCCTCTGAGAAAGCCCAAAACTGAACAGGTACCGGGATGACCATTCAATTCAAATCTGCAATGAAAAATTTTACGTATCAATTTAATTCCTCCTCAATAAACTGACTTGAGGAAGGAATTATCAACATATGACAGAGGAAGAAACTGAGACTCAAATGACTTGATCCGGGTCAAAACAAGCAGATATTAGAACAACAGATCTACTCTGGTTCCATAGCTAACGCCTTCATTTTCACTTTTCTTTCCAATCTGAGATATCAGTGAATATAACACACAAAAAGGAACAGTTTTTTCTTCTGCATTTTGCCAGATCTCAGTGTATAATTGACTATAGTCTTCAAATATAAGTTAAGAATAGAGAAATGTCCAAATGTTTGCTTTGACTTATTTTTACATTGTTCATTTCTGAGCCTTGCATCTGCCATGGTTAGTTCAGCCTGCTGTGAACTTACATAATCTGAAACCACTATTACTTTAAATGGTAGTTCTTAGAGCATGAACATGATACTCCCAACTGGCCTACCTTCAGGGAATGAAAAAGGGTACAAGCAATTCCTTGACCTGCATCTTCAACCATGTACTGTGAACTATAATTTGCATACTTTGAGAAGTTTGTCTGTTGGGGCTTTGATTTTTTTTATTTTCAGAAAAATAAAGTAAAATGTATTATAGGACATAGCCATAAGACAATAGCCCTCGCTGGATGCAAAATTGGTGCTCTTTATCTTGTTTTTCTTGAGTATCTTCATATGGGCTGAAATGCTCAGATTTGACTTTACATTCCATGCTCACCAAGATTCCCATGAAGTCAATAGACATACTAGGCAATATGAACATAGGCAGTTTTTTTTTAACAACAATTTCTAATTTTCTTCTCCAAGAAATTAGTCACTTTATCAACGAGGCCAAGAAAATTTGTTTGCATTTTGGCCAGTGTAGTTTTTCTTATTCTAGATCTTGCTGGTGTAATTACAGGCAATCACAGACCGTAAGTGACACATGTCATACTACCTGTGCCCTGACTGCTAACAGAGCAGAGCGTAAATCACTGGTGTCTAACTTGCCTGTTACGGGCTTTTGCATTCAAGCCCCTGCCACTCTTCACAGCTCTTTATGGAGGGCTTTATACACTTGCCACAAAATGTTCCACCCATAAGGATGCTTATACGTGGCAGGAAGTGAAGGCTCTGAGGCAACCCTCAACCACTGACAAAAGGGAGTCGGTGGGCATCAGAGCCCCTTCATCGGTCAGGGATGGGACTCTGGGACGTGTCCTGTGCTGAGTTTTAGGGGCCCCCAGCAGGATAGAGCTCTGCTCTGCCACTGTGGTAACCTTCTCATGAGAGTTTTGGCTTCCTTGTCCCTCCTGTCTCATTGTCCTAGTGGTGTTACTGGGTCTTCCCTTACACCTACCTTCCAGTCTCCTGCAGTAGGTAAGACACACTTCGCGGATCAGCATTTCAGGTGATATGCGGAGATTTGTTCACCGTGATATGCAGAGAAGAATGCCAGCTCCTAACTCGTGTTCTGTTAGTGCTCACTGTTGGTTATTCCTTCAGGGTTGCAGCCCTTCTCCCTAGCCTGGCTGTCTTGTGTAGGAACTATGACTTCTACATACAACAGCAAAATTAGGGGCAAGAGAAATTACTGCACTTCTCAGTCCAAGGAGAAATGGATCCTCGCCCATTCCTCCCTGAATGGTGGCTTTGCGACTTCAATTTCCTTTTCTTTTCCTGGCTGCCTTCCACTTCTGAGGTTTCTATTCAAACACATCATGTCTCTTTTCCCACATTCTTCCAAGTAAGCATTTTCCACCCTCTCTCCTGGTATGCTACACGTAAGCACACACACACTTGCATGCGTGTGCACACACGCACACATAAATATATACACATATACCTTTATTTAATTGTTGTAGTCATTACCATTGTAAAAGAATCACAAAATTATTGTCTTAAACCCAAAAAAATGTATCCTACGGTTCTGGAGATCAGAAATCTGAAATGAGTCTAATTGGGCTAATCCCACTGCAGGCAAAGCTGACTCTTCTGGAAACACTAAGGGAGGATCAGTTCCCTTGCCTTTTCCAGTTTCCAGAGACTGCCTCCAATCCTTTGCTCATAACACCACTCCTCTAGTTTCAAAGCCACATCAATAAGTGAGTCCCAGTAGTTCTGTCATCTTGTGATTTTTTTTTTCTCTTATGTCTCCCTTTTCCACTTATAAGGTCCCTTGTAATTATATTGGGCCCACTCAGACACCTAAAGATAAGTCAGCTCATTATCAACTTTAGTCATGCCTGTAACCTTAATTCTGCCTACCATATGATTTCACATATTCACAACTTATCAAGATTAGAAAGTGAATATATTTGGGGAGGCATTACTGTACCTATATCATAAGTCAAACAAATTGCTAAGAATGCTACCTACTGTTAGGCTTCAAAATATACTTGATGCTGTTTATGAGGATGATCCTATTACTCGACTTACTACATAAATAAAATCTATTTAGAACACAGAATGTCATAGTCTTTAGTTCACATAACTAATAGTTGCCATCACTGAAAACTCATAATGTTTCAAGTGTTAGATGTACTAAGCAAGGTATTAATAGTTACAGTTTGGTTTTCAGAATAAGACCAGTCTACATTTGAATTTTTGCTCTGCCCTTTACTAAATGGGTGTGACGGCAGATTAGCTACCTAATTGTATTCTCTCGAGTGGTAAAAAGATCATCATCCATCCTTTGTAGGCAAGATGAATTGATTGCTTGTTTTAATCACTGGTATTAGATCTCTTTATCAAAATGTTCACTATTATTTGGAAAAGTCAATTGAGAAAACTTATTTTTTTTGGTGAGAAAACTTATTGATTACATATAGGGTTACCACGTGGTGCTTTTTTTTAACCCTTCCAAAATTATACGGAAAAAGATGATTGAGAAATTAAAATGTGATTAACCTATAACACAAGTATGAGAGAAGAGGCAACAATGAGTTGAATTATTTCAATAAATGTTTGGGAGATGAAAAAGAGATGGAGGAGCAGTAAATGGCATGTCCAAATAAAGGATTTAAACCCTATGCCAACTTCTCAGGGGACCAAAATAGAAACTAGTGAATCTACCAAACAGAATCCCTGGAACTCAGTCTTTGAAGTCAAGCAACAAAATTACAGCAAGAGTAAAAATATCAGTGGTTGCCAGAGATTAGGAGAGGAAAGATTAATAGGTGAAGCACAAAGGATGGAAAAAGGAAAGTATTCTGTCCAATGCTATGACATGGATCAATTCACTTCCACTGATCCAAATCCATGATGTGCACAATACCCACAGTAAACCCTAATGCAGATGGGGGAGGGTGAGTATAATGAAAGGTTATATAGGCTCATCAACTGTAAAAAAATGTAGCATTCTTTTGGGAAGGTTGACTGTGGGGGAGGCTATGTCTGTGTAAGAACAGGGGTATGTGAGAAATCTCTGTACCTTCTGCTTAATTTTGCTGTGAACCTACAACTGCTCTATAAATTAAGACTTATTTATAAAAAAGAAATGTCTTCAAATAAAGAGAAGCTCCTGAAAATTAAAGACATTGTAGATGACATGGAAAAAGTCAAAAGCAGAGAGAAATTGAGAAATCCAGGAAAGTAGAACAAGATAAAAAAAAATAGAAAAGACACAGTAACAAAATTTGATAATTGTACCATCTTTCCAACATCTAACAAGAGTTCCAGAAAATTTGAATATAGAAATTATTAAAGAAATGATCTTACATTTCCCTGAAATGACCAACATAATTTTCCAGAAAAAAAGTACTCAGGAATGTCCAAAACAATAAGCGAAAAAAACTGCAGTAGCAAATATCATTAGGTACTTCGCCAAAAGATAAAGGAGTGTTCTGAAAGAAACTCTCTCTCCCTCTCTCTCTCTTTCTGTCTCTCCCCCTCCTATTCTCTCTCCCTCTCTCCCTGTTTCTCTTTCCCCCCCTCTCTGTCTCTCTGTCTCTCTCTCCCTCTCTGTCTCTTTCTCTCTCTCTCTCTCTCTCTCTTTCCTATTCTCTCTTCCTCTCTCCCTCTCTCTCTGCCCCCCCACAAATGGACCCTTATTAAATATTACCTGGGCATCACATGCTATTAGCAACACTAGATATTTAAAGACAATGAAACAAAACCTCTTAAGGTTTGGTGCAAAATTACATTCACTCTACAATGCCATGCTACCTTTATCAGTCTTACTTGCAAATAAAAGAATACATACCTTAGGCCAAGAGAAAATGAATTTTTTGAGACAGGGCCTCACTATGTAGTTTGGTTTGGACTTGAACTTACTCTGTAACTCAGACTGGCTTTGTGACCCTCCTGCTGCAGCTTCCCAAGTGCCACCACACCCAGCTGAGAAAATGAATTTCTAAGCATAATACGCACCTCACTAAATCATTTGGAGAGCTAGAAAAAACAAAATCAAAATGAGAGTACCAGTACCAAGGCCCAGAATCACCCTCATGGGAAAACATTTGTATCCCTTCACCTACTACCACACACGCGAATATACCACAACTACTCCTCTCGCCAGCTCCTGTGAAACTGCTGAAGTTTCACCAGCAAAACTGTTGTCCCTTACAAAACTTAAGCTCGTGTTTCCCATGGAAATCCTTTCGGTTTGTCCAATAGACTGAATTTAACTGCCCCATCACTTCAATGGAGTCGGTGAAAGGAAGATTCTGCATAGCACCGTGGAGAGACAGAGCTCACAAGGTAGAGACAAGGTGTTTGGGTCACTATTCCAATCAAATAATAGATGTGTATTGTTCCAGTTAAATTAGAAATCAAATGTAATAGTAGACATCTTCAGACAGGTAGAGATTAAATAATTTGCTTTTCGTATGATCTCATCTACAGAGATGCTGGAAGACAAGCTTCAGCAAAATAAATTAAGAAAGTGAAATACGTGACATCCTGACAACAACATCAAGCACTGAAGAAGATTAAAAGAAGTTCCAGGATGACCTTTGTTCATGAGATTTGGCGACTGAAGAAGGAAGAGGAGAGCTGGGAGCAAAGCTTCCAGATGTGGAAAAAATGGATGCATGGAATATGTTGTATTTAATATTTGAAAAAAAATCAAATTTATTGTAGTCTTTGAAAAAATGAAAAGTAGAATAATAAAAACAGAATAATAGAGTAAATTACTCCAAAAGGGAATAGAAAAAACATAATATGTTGCTCAGTGCAGCAATAAATGATATTTATCTGTACAACAATGTGGAAACAGAATACTGAGTTAATTAAAAATTGTCTTAAACAATACTGAGAGACTAGATTAAACAAATGTGTGTTTGTATGTATGTTTGGGTAGGGGAGTATTAAAATCATAAGTCTGAACTACCAAAATATGAACTCAAAAAATACAGACATTGCCATATTAAGAAATAATAATACAGACATAAATATTTAGAAACCTGATGATATTTTATAGAAGAAATTCATAAAGGAGGCAAAGTTCATATAGTAGGTTGGTACGGGAAATGCAGAGAGTCGAGACAGAGAAAAAATGGAATAGAAGACTATATTTTATTCAAAATATACTGTTCATTCTATTTGACTTTTAACTATGTGAATGTGTTGCACTGATTTATGTAGGATTGTTTTAAGAAAACACCTTTGGCAAATGATGGTGTAGAACATGGAATCTAAAAAGCATGGTTACCTAATAGCAGACTCTTACGAGAGAATTAGTTGTACATAATGAAAAACAACAAATTTGAAATTCCAAGAAATTCTAAGAAGGAAGAAGGTAAAAATGAAAGGAGGACATGGACTAAGTAGTAACTAGTAAATGAAATTTGGTGCCACACAATATCTAACTCCTCCCTGCAACACTACAAAACTATTACGCAATATCTCTAGCTTGCAAATGATTGATTTGAGAGTTGTTTCAGACAAGGAAACTAAAGAATTACCATTCTTTAAAATACATGACCACAGATGAAAAAAGATCCAAAAAGCTAAATTATTCCTTAAAACGCTTTTGAGAAATAGAAGAAATTTTAGGAAGATTTTAAATTTTCAGGTTTGATTTTACCCGAATCTTAAGTGGCAATAAAGTACCCCCCTGACACCTGATCCACTGGGACTATACTTAAACTCCTGTGTCTGATAGCTTAGCACAGTGACACCCATAGTATAAAACATCGTATTATCCTCACAGCAACCCTTTAAGGTAAGCAAGATTAATCTTCATTTTTCATACAGATCCATGTCAAGCAAAGGTTTTTGCACAAATTGATCCTGAGGCAGAGGTAGAACCACACACACTATTCAGATCATTTCCTCCAAATACTACTTTTAAATGAGTGTAAAAAGATGAGGAAATGGGCAACTTCGCTCTCGGGAATCTAAGACACTCTCGCTGGTCTTAAACAGATTGAATGGGGGAAACTGAGTAGGAGTGAAAACGATGATAACTTAGAGAAATTTTTAAATATGTCCATATTTCATGGAGGAGAGTTGCTTTTTTTTTAAATGCTATATTGTGGGAGGGTAACTTCTGTTTTAATTCTCTTTTTAGAAACTCGTGGCTCCCATCACTGATTATCTTATTAGATTCTTGAATATTATTCTGATTCTCTTAAACATACTAGATTCTCAACTACCAAAATAGGAAGCCTGAAAATACAAACAAAAATTAATAAATTAGAAAACTTTCCTATACAGGTTAAATTATTTACAAAGACACTGCAAAATTAGACTTGAGTCTGATTCACTGGTATCTTCAATCACTGATCAAAATGTCGAGCAAGCTAAACCACTGAAGGAGTTATTTAGAAATTGTTTGACTGGTGTCTTAGAGCTCACTCATCCTTTCTGTCTCTCTGTCTCTGTCTCTGTCTCTCTATTTTACAAATAGCATTCTAGACCTTTGCATACAATCAATGCCAACCATGTATTAGACCCTGATCAACAAGTTCATCCAAGAACTACCCAGGGGAGTAGAATTAGAGAACTCAACAGAAGGATATAGAAAGTCTAGTAAATGAAAAAATGCATGTCCTTTAAATTATTCAGATTCAGTATCTATTTTTTGTACCAGTCAATACCTGCTCACCAGCTTTGCACATTCTATAGGCTACCAGTTTGTGGTTTCTTATTAAAGGTACTCCCAGTTTGCCATCAATGTTCTTTTCAAAATTAGATTATCATTATCCTAGCTCTCACTGATTTCTCAGAGGTCACTATCAAGGGCTGAGCAAAGTCCTTCATTCTTTAAAAGTGTTCTGAGAACCAACTAAGTCCCAGGCACTATACTAGCCATAAGAGGGACCAGTGACATGCGGGAGATAAGAGATTTAGAGCTTAAAGTCTAAGTAGAAAAATAAATGTACATACCTGCGAATGAAAATACATACTGTTGTACAGGGTGCTAGGAGAGAATATAACAGAGTATTGATCTGTTTGGTGTTGCCCTAGTCTTCAAGGGCATATTTCATCTAGTTGGAGACCTGAGTTCATTTAGATCTGTTAGCTGGTGTCTCGAAATACCTTTACCCATATAGATTTAAATTTCCTTGTAACTAATGTGTGTTTTCACCCTCCTATGGCTTGAAAATCATTTCTATTTGACTGTGAAGACAAAAGAAAAACAAAACTTGAGGGTGTCTGCTTCTCTATATCACTCATCAATATTTTAATGGTGGTCCTAATCAACACAATGTTCTTTTATTGATCTTTTGCTTCAAAGACAGAGTTTTAAAAATTCATTCCTGATGCTCTTCTGTGTTTGTTACATTCTCAAATCAATTTGGACCCTAAGGTTTTTGACACTACTCTTAACAGGAAGTTCAGCTTAATAAAAAGAGAATGATTCAGATTTGAAACATTAATTACACCCCAAGTTGTTTTACCATGGCCAAATTATTTTGTCTCTCTAAGTCTCTATTTCTGTATTTTAAAAAATGAGAATAATTCCTATCTGACAGTACTGTGATTAAGATTTGATCACAGGAGCAAGACGTCCAGTATAATGCCTGAGACAGACGCGGTCCAACAAATAATTGATGGTTATTATATTTTCTGTCTTTCTTGCAGGTAGAAACTGACCTCTCCAATTTCTCTTCCACAGGATGTCTAAGCACAAGATACGTAATAAATGAAGCCACAAGGTATGTTGAGTATTAGTAACATTGGGAAAATTTTTAAAAGTTTGGCAACAGTCTATCGATTGGTGGAGAAGAAGAGATTGCATCCTGCAAATACTATATCACATGTTCCTCTTCTAATAAAACAGTTTGTTTACCACAAATTGTCACCTTAGTGGTTTTTGCTTCAATACTGTGTTTATAGGTCTACCTTCTATTATCGTGTCTTCTGTTCTTATAAAATACATATCCTTCATGGCAGAGGCCTCTCTTCCTGCAACAAGCAAGCCCTCTACCTGACGCTTTTAGTGAATTAACCAAAGTATCCAGTTATTTTGATGCCTACAGAATAAAGATAAATTTCACCCAACACCATTACTCTGAGGTAAGGGAACAAAAACCTAGTGCTACTGGTACCGAGTCTTTGTTTATAGCAATGTATCCCTACTCTACCTAACTCTAAGTAAATATATCCAGGAAGAAAGAAGGGTTAATAAAACACTACCATAAATACATCTAATTTTAGGTGTGATCTTTGTTTTATAAAATAGAAAGCAAATCATCTCTATGAGTCACTTGAATTCTAGCAGTTCAGTCAGGCAAGCATTTTTCTTAAGGTATCAAAACGAAGCTTTGTTCCATTATTAATTAAATGAAACTTCACTGAATCCTTATCTTAATAGAGATAAGTCCATTTTACTCCTTCCCCCCTGCTATTCCTTTTCCTGAGACCATGCCAGGAGCCCAGTTGCAGAGGACATTGTGTATGCCCAGGCACTTCAGATCCCTTTCACAATCCTTGTGCCCTCCTCCTCTGCTGTCGTGTGCCTCTTATTCCACACCTGGGACTCTTTTTGGAGGGCTGACCCTCAACTGCTGGAGCTGTTTTACCTGCAAAGACAGGTACCCTGAAGTGCCTGGGAACTGACACTCCCACCAAGGAACGTCCATAACAGTGTCGTTGAAAGCCCAGGCCCTATCTCAACGTGGGACAAACTCTGAGGAGTAATTTATTCTCCAGAGTGCTCCTACGTCACAAGGCTGAGGCTAGAACTAAGTAAAGCTGGATCCTTGCTTGGCTGCTTTCCCATCTCCATTCTGCACCTCCCACTTGATTCCTGATATTTACTGGAGCACTTCCTTAATTGGAACACAAATACCAGGATCTGCTCCCAGGGAACCAGCCTAAGATGCCTGTGATATTTAGGATCCAAACTCCTTGCAGCAGGTTCTCAAGAGTCACGTTTTCCAGAGAAATAAAACCAAGAGGATGTGTGCATGGGGGAGTGAGGAGGAGAGAGAGACAGAGAAAGAAAGAGAGAGAGACAGAGAGAAAGAGAGAGAGAGAGAAAGAGAGAGAGGGTGGGGGATTGGCTCACATGACTACTGACTTAGAAGTCTGGAATTAATCAGCAAGGCAGACCAGCTGGCCAACAAAAGTTGACTCATTATTCTTGAGTCTGAAGACAGCTCGGAGGCAGACTACTTCACTAAGCTGTCTTGGTTCAGACAAGAATATTGTTCTGTTATCAGATTATCTCCTCAAAGGTAAGTTCCTAGAAGTAGAGTTGCTTGTCAGACAGTGTGTCTCTAATAAAGCTTATGAAATACTTTCCCTAATAGTCTTCCAGGAACACTATCTCGATATATATAGGCAAAAGCCATTAATAGCCACGTTGTATCTCTTCACAGACTCACAAAAGATTTTTTCATTCTTTTGGGTTTTTTTTTCCAAGTCAGTGGGGTGGGGGGGTCAGGGGATTCACTGTCTTAACCTCAGTTTTTAAAAATTTAGCATGCTTTACAATTTTACAAAATAAAATATTCTTCTAAACTGAATGTCAGGGTCACATCTTGTAAAGTTTCAACTATTAAGATGCTTTTCCTTTCTTAGAAGTTTGTCATTATTCTTAATATATTAGGGTCCTTAACTAGTCAGCAAATACACACAAAACATCTACAATTGGACAAGAATTGTTCTGTATATATAAAAATGAATAAATTAGATTTTCTCAATTAAAAATTCCACATTTTACTATTATTTGAAAGTCAGAATAAACTCTGCTATGAAGAGTATATAAAATGAATGTTATATTATTTGGGCTTTACAGTCCATCACACAGCTTTTTATATCAATAAACTAGAAATATTATAGGTTGCAAATCCCTTATCTAAAATGTTTGAGCCCAAAAGTATTTCAGATTGTAAAATTGAAATATTTACATATACATATGAGATATCTTGGGACTGGAACTCAAGTCTAAATATGCAATTCTATTATGTTTCATGTACACCATATATATGTATGTATGTCCATATACATACACACACACACACACACACACACACACACACACACACACACTACCTGAAGGTGATTTTTTACATTTTTAGTACATACATATTTTGGCTATAACTTATCACGTGAGATCAGGTGTGAAATTTTTCACCTGTGATGTTATGTACCTGCTCAAGTTTTATATTTTGAGTTTCAGATTTTCTGATTAGGGATACTCAACCTGTATTATCATTCCTTTATCACTAATTTACATTACTACTAATATACTTCAACTTCTTAAGTGCAATTTTAAATGTTATATCTAAAGACTAATTTGTACTTTTAATCAGATTCAAGGAATACATTTAACCCCCAACCTAAAAATTACGCACCCTACAACCAGAAAAGAAATTTCTTCACTCATAGATGAATAGTGATCACTGCTCCATCAGTAATTTGAACACTCAGATATAGCTATGCTGTGGTCTTTAGAATCAGGGCTGCAAAAACCTCAAAACACGTGGATCTGGAACTATAGATAGTCTACACACACATTTGCATACATATTTTAACACCTTATTTAAAGTTCTCAATGCCTAGACCAGTAACCATCTTCTATAAGGAATTCACTACATGTTTTCATAAATAAAAGAATAAATGACTGAGTGGGTAATAAGCAAATCAGTGAGTTTAACAGACCTGTATTGAACATTTTCCACATGCCAGATACTAGGTTAGTCTCTGTACATACCACAATCAACAAAAGTATTCATAGATTCTACCCTCATGGAGTTTACATCCTAGTTAAATGCCACAATCAACAAAAGCATTCATAGATTCTACTGTCGTGCAGATTACATCCTACTATGGCAGAAAGATACCTTCTGTATCCACACGCATACACACACACACACAAACACACACACACACACACACACACACACACACACACACACGAGAGCCAACAGAATTCTATAACAGGATTATGGTTTGTAGGGATGAAAGAGATGAGTGGATTTGACTCCCATGTTTGGTCCTTCCTCTGTGGGCCCTGGAGCTACAATAATTATTCAAAAGCACATATGCTATTGGTGTATGAAGGATGATCACTATTCCCAGAAACCCATATCAAATCACATGCCTGTAAAAGGACAATGTGATTTTTCAGTAAATTTGTTAAAGTCATTGTATGGCAAATAATTATGCAAAGTAGGAAGTCATTTCTAATTAGTTTTGCAACTTATCTTTATGGTTTATTTAAAGTAAGATAAATTTGCAATGTAATTAAATAATAATGTAGTGAACTATTAGAGACAGGAATTAGAGGAAAGCTTGTGATGAGTTTCACCAAAAGTTGAGGGAATTTGGCTCTATCCTCGAGGAGCATTTTCTCCTATTATAAAAGTATGAGCTCCTGCACATCGTGGAATAATGTGTTAGATCAATGTGAATATAACATTGTTGTTTTATAAAATTAAGATAATTTTCTTTAGAAACTAAAGAATCCAGTTTAATTCTAATAACTGCTTGACTATTTTAGTAAAAACAGCATTTAGTATGATGCTATGGGAAATTATTTCATCTCCCTTGCAGCTGCACTGGCAAGCCTATGAACAATTTTACTCATGCTTAGAACATTTCCTAAATTCATTAAAGTCACATATTAGCCAAAGTAAAGACACCAGGAGTGTCACATAGCAATGCTTCTGCTGCTGCAGGCTCAGGGAACTCTACATCCAAAAGGTCAACGATGCTGAGGACAGCAGATACCACCTTATAACGATGAACCTGGATTGGAAACTGTGTATTATTGCTGTATATTATTCGTTCTTGCATTTTTAGAACAGTATTTTTCAGATGCTTTGTTCCTGGAGTAAGAAAGCCTTGCCTCAATATTCAAGGAAGCTCTATGTGATAATCTATTTCCATATCACTATTATATACATTATTCATAACTGTGAGAAAAATGAAAAGACAGAAAAAAAAACCTTCATCCAACTGTGATATCTGGATTGTGGACTGCCTTTTTGGTCCAACAGTGTCTTCATCACTAACTGGTTTCTTGACCATGTAGCTCAATACATGGCAAGTAATGTGGTGCAGGAAACACAGGCACTAGACTCAGAAATCTCCAGTTTAATTCCAACTTGACCACAAAGGAACTGTGTAACACTGAGCACTTAAAACTCTGAGTGTGATTTTTATCATCTGCAAAAGGAAATTAAGTATGCACACTTTATGGTTTGTTAGGTGGGCTAAATGAAATTATGCATATAAAATCCCTTGCATGAACATATGCCAGGTGTTTAATAAATGTTCCACTACATATCCTGTTGGCTTCATCTCATTACTAAGGAACCAAAAGTATTTGTACAACTATAGTTCATCCTTAGGGTACACCACTAAGTTCTTCCAGCTTCCTTGCTACTTGCTTTCAAATTAAAGCTCTGTTTGAAATCTTCCTCATCTCTATGGGGAACTGCTGTAATACTAGTACCCAGGTGTCCAAATGCTTTCATATTTGATATCTGTGCTTCCTTCTGAATCCCACTTACCTTCAGACTAATCTAAAGAATTACTCTGTAGGAAAAAGACAAGAATGTCCACTTTCACAGCTTCCATATAATAAAGTACTAGAAGTCTTTGCCAGAGAAATTAAGCAAGAGAAAGAAATAAAAAGCATCCACAGCAGACAGGAAGAAGTTAAATTATGTGCGTGTAGATGACATGACTTATAAACAGAAGAGTATAAATACTCCAACAATAATTGTTAGGATTTATACACAAATTCAGTAAGTTGTAGGATACAAAATCAATTTTAAAAAACAATAGTATTTTTATGCATCAATAATGAATTTGATTTAAAAAAAATAAGCAACAAGATATGTCATGTAGAGGTACAAATCCCCTATGATGAACGTTATCACTATGTACATCTAAAATGTACCATTGGGGCTGGGGATTTAGCTCAGTGATTAGAGTGCTTGCCTTGCAAGCACAAGGGCCTGAGTTTGATCCCCGGCACCACAAAAAAAAAAAAAATTTATAAAATGTACCATTAAAATAAAATTTTTAAAAAATGAATTTGATGAAAAAAACTAATAAAGCAATCCCATTTGCAATACGTCAAAAATAGTAATAAATTTAACCAAGGAAGTGAAAGATATCTACAGTGAAAATTATAAAACACTGATGAATGAAGTTATAGAAGATATAAAAAATAAAAAGATATCCCATGTTCATGGATTGGAAGAATAAATATTGTTAAAATGACCACTCTATTCAAAATGACTATATAGATTCGATGCAATTCTTATCAAAACACCATTGATTTTCATCATAGAAATAGAGGAAACAATCATAAAATTCATATGGAATCATAAAAGACCGAGAATAGCCAAAGTGACCCTAAGCAAAACGAACAAAACTGAAGTCTTCACAAAACTAGACTTCAAAACATGGTGCAAAGCAATAGTAACCAAAACAGTGCAGTACTGACATAAAAATACACACATAGACCAATGGAACAAAATAGAGAATTCAGAAATAAATCCACATTCAGACAGCCAGTAGAATTTTTACAAAGTCGTCAACATAAAGCAGTCTCTGCCATTAATGGTGTTGGCCAAATTGTATATAAATATGCAGAAAAATGCAATTAGATTCCTTCCTCTCATCATACCAAAAATCAACTCAAAATGGATCAAAAATAAATAAAACTTGAATTTTCAGATTTAATGTACCTGTAGTCAGGCTACTTGTGAGGGTGAAGCAAGAGAATTACTTTAGCTCATGAGTTCAAGACCAGCCTGACCAATATAGAAAGACCTCATCTCAAAAACCAAAAATGCAAAATGACTATGAAATAAAGGGAAATACTCTGAGATATTAGTGTAAGCTTTTGCTTAAAGACAGGGCCTCAAAGACACCAGCAATAAATGTAAAAATAGGCAAATGGGATCACATTAAACTAAGAAGCTTGGGCAAAGCAAAGCAAATAATCAACAGAATTATGGACTCCCTACAGAATGTGAGAAAATATTCGCATACTTATTCATCTGACAAGAGACAAATATCCAGAATACACAAGCAGCTCAAAAAACAACACAAAACATAAAACCAATTAAATATGGGATCAAAAACTAAACAGACTTTTCTCAAAAAATATATACAAATAAATGGCAAACGAACATATAAAAGTCCTCACTCTCACTAATTATAAAGAAAATGCAAATCAAAACCACAATAAAATGTCTTTTCATCCCAGTTAGAAAAGCTGGCCTCTGAAAGCTAAAAAATAACAAATGCTGGCGAAGATACAGAGAAAGAGACCTCTTATACATTGTTGATGAAAATGTAAATTAATTTAACCATTACAGAAACGTTATGGAGTTTCCTCAAAAAACTTTAAAAATAGAACTACCATAGGAGATAGCAATTCCACTACTGGGTTGAGTATCACAGGGAGACCATTATACCAGCAAGAAATTTGACCTACCATGTTTATTGCAGCACCTTCACAATAGCTAAAATATAAAGTCAGTATGGAAGCCCATCAGTGGATGAGTGAGGAAAAATGTGTATGGTGTACATGCAAAATGGAATATTTTTCAGCCACAAAAGAGAACAAAAGCTTCCCGTGTGCAGCAACATAGATGGAATTGGAAGTCACTGTGTTAAATGAAATAAACCAGACATGGGAAGACAAATGCTACACTTTCTCACTCATTTGTAGAAACTGATAAGTCAATCTTATAAAAAGAAAATTGAACACTATAGTGGTCACTAGAGAACTTGGAAAGAAATTCAATAAAAGACATCCAAATACAGAAAGGAGGAATTGGTTCCAGTTTATCTGTAGTACAGTAGAGTAACTACTGTTTAAAACCATCTATAATATATTCCAGTATGACTAGAAGAGTACAAAATTCCCAGCATATAAAAATGAGTAATGTTTGAAGAGATGGAAACTCTTCTGCTCCTGATTTGATTATTATTAATTGTATAAGACACCAAATTACCATAATATACTCACAAATATGCACAAATATTATGTCTTGATAAAAAGTTAAAGTTTCTCTCCAATCATGCTATTTAAGTGTCCTACAACCTCCAATAACCCTCCCCAAAATGTCTGGCGCAATTGCTTAAACTCTAAGCTCAGACATTGAAGACTCTTATTCTCAATAAACATATGCAGGTGGATGAAAAATAGAAAATTTAAAATTAAAGTTGCTACAAAAATCTACTAATGAAAATTATCAAACAGAGTATAATGCAATATATCTAAATACATTGAGAACAAATGACATAAACATAACTAGTTGGTCGCAGGTGTCTTTGAATCCTTCTGTTAAAACTGCTAGACTATCTCTAAAATGTTGTGAGTATTTTGCTGTTTTATAACTGAGTTTATGCTGGCTTGCAGCAATATATTCTGAATAAAACACTGACTTGAAGAGTTGCAGGTAGGTGGAATAATAACAGTGATAATAGCAACTATTTAGTGACGCCTGTCTCAATTGAGTTTTCTCTGGAAAACTAATCCAAAAGCTTATTGCTAACATTTACTGAGAACAATTTCAGCAAAGCAAAGGTAAAGGGAAAGGCGCTAAATAAGGGAAGGCACATATAAGTGGGCATGTTACTGAACTGGCAGCAGTTTTACAGCAAGCTCTATTGACTGCTCAGTCTCCCTGGATAGCTGTAGAGATATGAGGTGAGCTACTGTGCTTCCAAACAATACAGAGGAAAAGATGGAAGAGTAATTTGTTTTCTGTTTCTCTCTGGCTCCTGCCCCCTACTAGTCAATGGTCATACCACAGAGCATTAATTCCATACTTGGTGATGTCACCTGCCCCTTCAGCAAATGTCAAGAAAACTGCATCCTGTACTCTTCACCTAAGTACAACGTCTGAGGATAGAGAGGAGTCAGGTCCTAGTTGAGATGGTGAATCTCACAGGCTTCATGGAGGTGATCCTTGAAACAATGGAACTTCTCCAAAACAGGCGGCTGAGTATAAAGTCTATGTTAAATCTGTTGTGGATCCTTTCTGAGTCTGTTCAAAATTAAATAGATCATTTGAGTATAATTCTCATGAAAGATAAAGATAAAATAGGAGATTTCAAATTGAGCACAAAAAGACTTTAGGATACGCGGCAGACCTGATACTTGTGAAAGGAAGGATAGAAGGAATCAAGATCGATCTGACAGAACCATAGGCTGTTGTAAAGGTCTGACAAGTTCAAGACTAACAAGATAGAATACTCTGGAAGAGATTGTCCATTACAGAAGTTCTGTACCAGGCAGAAATAACCAGGCCCTGATACCAGGGTAAGAGCTATCTGGAAGAAATAATCTTGATCCAAGTGGTAGAGCAGATCTAGTACTGCAGTGGATACTATAGGTAACTCCATAATTCATAGTTCAAATGCAAATGCCTTCTTGAAGAGCAATTTAAATGTGACATCTCTACAACTCCCACACACAGAGATCTTGCGTTAGGAACAGCTGGGATCCATCAACCAGCTATTGAGTATATAACCAAAGAAAATGAAGTCAGTATAGCAAAGAAATACCTATAATGTTTATTGCAGCAATATTCACAATATCCAAGATATGGTATCAACTTAAGTGTCCACCAACAAAATAAATGGATAAAGAAAAGTGGTACATATACACAATGGACAACTATTTGCCCACAAAAATAAGTAAATTTTGCATTTGCAACAAATGCATGAACATGGACAGCACTATGTTAGGTAAGTAAGCTATGTACAGAAAGATAAATGCAACATGATCTTACTCATATGTGGAATGTATTTACAGAAACAGAGAGTAGAATATCAGTTACTAAAGTCCAGGATGATTAGAAGGTGTTGGGGAGATGCTGATCAAAACGCATAATTGCATTTAGGAGGAATAACGTCAAGAGATCTTTGTACGAGGTGACTGAGTTACGACAATATTCATAAAAATAGACAGCAGATATTAAGTGTTCTCACAAAATATCCAACTATGTGAAGTAATGCATTTGTAATTAGCTAGATTTAACCTGAATTTCTGTCAGTTTGAAAAAAATACTTTGAACTTGAAGTCACTCTCCTGGAAAATAAATAAATAAGTCATTGATCTGAACAACTGAGAGTTTGAAGAGTTTGATCTACTTAATGCAAAATCCAGTGCATGGCTTTCTTCTTCCCACTTTTTGGTTTTTGCACTGTTAACCAATCTCTTCTGATAGATTTTGCCTGGAAACCAGTAAGTATACGACTTCACAACAGTAACATGGCAGAAAATAAAGGAGAATATTATTTTGGGGTGGTTCTAAAATAATATCCAGAGATATACATAGATTTCCAGAACTGAAGAACTAAACATTTTGATTCCCTTTGTAGCAGTTTAGCTACATAGAGCAGGTGACAAATGTAGACTGTTCCAAGATGAGCAGGGTGATGATTACATTCAACTAACTGATGAAGTAAGAAAAACATATCAGATTTGTAAAGCTGGTCTTTTATAGTTCCCAAGAAGGATCAAAGAAGTCTGTATAGAGAGTACTTGAGAGGTAAAACACTAAGGAAGAAAGCCTAATTAGTAGAAATGCAAGGAATATATATCCATATAATGAAACAAAGTTTTAAAAATAAATATGTATTTGCTTGGGGTTTGTTTGTTTCTACTAAATGCTAAGAAAAAATTTCTTGACAAAGAAGATTGTGAAATTATATTTAAGAAAAGACTTGAAAGAAACCCAGGTTATAACAAACAATTTTGTGCCACCCCATAGGGGGATCAACTTATTGGATTTTTTTCCATTTCTTGTACATCTATTTCTGAGTCTATACCACAACTTTCCAGAAACTTTTTAAGTGCTTTTGGCTGCTCTGGCCATGAATGTATAGCTAATGATTTCCCCATGGAAGGTCCAAATATCCTTGGGGAGAAAGCAACTACTACACACCTTCCTAATGTGGCAGCTGATCTGCTGGAAAAGGTATAAGAAGGCCCAACCGAAGTAGGTTGTGTTCTTAAAGCATCAGAGTCAAAAGGCATGTGCATGGGATCTGAACATCTTAGAGGCGCAACATTCGCGTGAGGGCAAGGGACTGTCACTCTCAGAGGCAGAAAACAGAAAGGAAGTAAAGCAATAAGATATAAGTTAGCAGGGTATGATAATCAGATGACTTAAGACAAAGAATATTCTCAATTTTCTACTTAAGTAGAGGCCCGTGATGGTGCATAGATATTCTTAGATCTATAATGTTATTCTCTTATTTTGATAGCTCTAATTTTATAAATTTTAATTTTAAATAAATTTTAAATTTTAATTTAAAAAAAAGGCATAATTCAGTTCCTCATGGGAAGACTCAGCCATTAGTAATGATTATCTTTCATTTGAGAGAGGCTGTCTAGATCAAGCTTGTCTAACTATATCTTTTCTAAATATTTCTTCCTAGGAGCAAGGCATTGCACGCAATCAGGAGATCAGAAAGGCAAAGCACTCTTCCTACAGAAGGCACAGTGGACACCCTTTTGTAGGACAAGAAGCAGAACAAGGAGGGGCATCACGTGCTGTTGCTCTTACCGCTTAAGGCTGACTGGCTTCCTATCATACAATCTGTGCAGTCACATTGGTCCTGTGCTTAGAAGGAACCTGTCTTGGGCTTAATGCTCTGCTGTTATTATCTTGAAATCTCTGATGGTTTTTCGTTTTTTTTTTTTTTTTAACATAAGCTTCATGTTTTCATTTCACATTGGGCCCCACAAATTATGTAGGTATTTTCACTAACTGAATCTTAAAATTAAGTGCTTTCCCATATATTGTATCTTCACAACAGCCATGAGGTACTTAAGATAGGTTTTACTGTCTCTGTTTTATAAGAATGCAAGGTGAAGCTCAAAGACGGTAAGGAATTTTCCTTGCATATTAATACACGGTGAAGCAGAGACCTAAATCCAGGACTTCCGACTTCCAGGCTGTACAGGGGCTCTTCCCATTAGCCCACACTGCCTCCAGATATTCTGAACTATAATTCAGTTATAGAACAATACAAGATAAAGCTCAGTTATAGAACAATGAAAGATAAAGTGTCAGGCTGATGATAATAGCCTCCTTGTTCAGTAACTCCACATTACTGATAGTATTTTATCCCCAATTTTTATCTTAAATGAAAAGATCTTTCTTTTATAAATTCCTGCTAGTTCTTTTATAAATTCCTGCTTCCTAACAGACTTTAAAATTTGGCAATGTGGTCATTATTTAAGTCCCACTGATCTTTATGTATAAATGTCCTTTCCTTAATTGGCAGGGTTACACTTCAGTCTCCCGTGATTATTCGACCTCTGTCAGTGCACAGATATGATCTTGCTAGCTGCATGTGCAACTTTCTGGAACTTTTTCTTAGCTTTAAATTGTAAGAAGGGAAGTTGCTAATTAGGAATCCTGTGAGGCACAACTGAAAGATTTTCAATTGCATGTGATAAAACACATCTGTCCCTGTTAGAAGCATCAGGTGAGGGGAAAGAGTCGCAGTGATAACATACCGGGTTACGGGGATTATAGAGGCCCGTGGAGATACACAAGGTGAGAGGAATAACCATGGTCCTCAGTGTGCACAACAGATCTAAAGATAGGAACTTTCTAAAGGCTTTCGTTTGTAAACATAAAGGCAGTTTTAAAACCTTGAAGGACAAGAAAGTTATTTTTCTCTCTAAGGTGCATTACACATAAAGCATCCTATTTAACTCACCAAGGTCTCTGGTCTTGGGGAAAGGTTATAGCCATCCTAATAGTAAATATAACTGAGCATCGAGGCTGAAAGAACAGTGAGATATATACTAAAATATACTATATCAAAGACTCAGAAAAATCATCATAAAAGATTATATTCCAATGATACTCTTCAGTTTCAGAAAATTACTAAGAGTAAAAGAAATAATATGGTAGCTTAATAATATATTATAGATCTTAACCCCATGTAGCACATAGTATGGTGAAAATAGCATTTCTGAAATGTACAGATCCTGGATGGATTCCCAGGTTATTCATTTCATAGTTTTGTGGGCTTAGAAAATTTATTTAATTTCAATGAATTTCCTTCAACTTTATAAGAAAATGGGAGGTAATAATAACATTCATATGAGTTTATTAAGAATCATAAACAACCTGTCTCCTAGTGCTTGACCCAGAGCATATGCTCAAAAGGGGTAGCTATTACTGTTATATGATACCCAAATTCCAATCAAAGTGTCTCACAGTACTTAGCTTACATAGAAGACATTCTTGCCTGTCCTGAGTTGATTCTTTGTCTAGTAACACAGCTCTGTTCATGGTCAGGATGACAGGCACCTAGCTTCCTCCTTTCCAGGTAACAGAATCTTAAAATCACAGTGGAGGGGAAAGTGGATCTCTTCTCACATTCACTCAAGCTCTGGAACTCCCAGGCAAAAATTAAATTTAGAAGGATTCTGGTGCACACTCCTCTTCATCCATCACTGCTTCCAACCCAACGCTGATGGCCTGATTCCAAGTACAGCTCTATCCTTGGAGGATCTGTTATCTGAGACAGCGCTGTGCTTTACATGAGAGGAAGCATTTAAGTACTTTGATTACACGCTGCTTTCAATACAGAGTCATTTTGTGTAAGCTGCAATTATACATTTACAATTTTTAAGAGCAGTAAAAGAGACATGGTTTTAAAATATAATTGAAATGTAGGCTTTGCAGGGCTTATTTTTCATATCCAAACATTTGCAATCATGCAGTGTTGATACAAATATAAGTAGAAACTACCTATGGAAAAAGAAAATACTCCATAATTTTACCGAGAGACACTGAATGTTTTGCTATTGGAAGTTATAAACAATATTTAAAATGTCTTAGTATACTCTAAGGATTTTATGAGATTTTTATGTTTTGAATTGTGATCATTTTTTTCTTTCTATAGGTATATAAATAGTAATAACTGGCATCTTTCTTTCTAAAACGATCATCTCCTCCTGAATATAAACTAATGTATATACAAATAACTTGAATCGCTTTGTGTCATTTAACGCTATCCCTCAATAATTGTAATAATCTAAAAATGGGCCCTTATAATTTAAGTACATTTTAGTAATTTTAGCAGATTTTGCCAAATCTGCCTGCTGACTAAGTAGTGTACTTGTCATTTGTCTTCTTTCTACCACACCTGGTTCTTAGTGTACTGTGGAAACGGATTCTCAAATGCTTTCAAGTACAGGGAGGGAAGTCAGAGTAACAGGACAGAAAGACATCACAAGACTGAGCCAAGAGTTATGCATTCTGCTTTTTACTTCTTTTGACTCCAGCCTACTGTTGCTGATTTTTAAGCATGTCAGGTTTCTTAACCATGTAACATTGAGTAAGAGTTTGCAAAATTTGTAGAAGTGCAATTAAAAATTACATTGCTCATCTTTTTCCTGCATTTTCCAATGTTATATGTCCCACGTGGAACGCAGGAGCTGGGAAATAAGATAAAGCATCAGTGCCAACAGAAGCTGGGGTTTTCAACGTGGCGCTCATCCCAAATGCCAGCAGTTGATTGTGACCTCCATGGACGCTATCACACCAACATCCTCAGTTTTTTAACAATAACTACAAAATCTACCAATTATCATAGTTCTAAAGAAAATTCATCTCTAAAATTAATCCCATAGTCTCTCAGTACTGATCCTGAAATCTGTCACCTTAGTTATGGTAACAGTGATCATCAGTTAGCCGAGCCCATATTTCCTCTGTGTATTTGTCTCATTTCCTGTATGTTGCTTCTAAGGTATTCGCATGACTTCTCACCACTGCCATCATCTTTTGTAATGGATACTGTGATACTCGACATCATACACAGACTGTCTCGAGATCAGAAGGAGGTAATGATGGTCTGGCAGGTGCTACTGCTAGTCCTCTTGCTTGAGCTTTGTCATAGCAAAGAAACCAACAAAAACCAGAGAGTAGTTGGTCTTGTTACTTTGAAAAAAGCTGCGACTGAGTGAGAGTGTGGTCATAACACACCTCACAATAAGTGTCTCTTTTGCCCTTAGGGATTCATATATCAGGAAGGAATTTTAGCTCTCAAAAGATCCAAAGTGCAAGAAAAAAATTCAGGAGTAACTAATACACCACAATTTCTTTGCACACTAATGCTGGTTTCATTCAGGACCTTTTATAACTCGCTTCATTGGTAGCTGTTTCTTATCCTGATTATTTCATGGAAGTTGTCAATTCCACAACTGATCCATATGAGTGAAATTTTTTAAATGTATTTGCCATATGCTGTAACTTCTCACCAAAATTCGTTTTCCCTTTCTTTCTGGTCTCTATTTGAGTGTGACATCTCTTTTCTGCTGGGAATTTAACTGACACAGATGTTGAAAGTAAGACAGTGGTGACCAATAGTGTTGGCAAAGAAACAGAGAAACCAACAACCATGAGGATTTAAATGAAGAGATTTTTGCACTTTTTCTATGGTCCCCTCTCCAAGCAATCAGTCAGAGGAATCAGAACTTGGGAAAAAACAGGGAGGTTGTCTAATCCAAAGACAGACCCCTGTCCCCAAGAGAGAGGAAGAGAAATATAGGGAGAAAATAGAGATTGAGATCAGAAGAGACCCTTGCACGATTACAAGGATGAACTTTAAAAACAGTGTTAAAAGGATAAACAAACTTTTTTTAAATGTGTGAGGGCCAGAAAAATCAAAGGGAAGTTCAAATAGTATTAAGGAAACAAAATGACAAAGGCCTCTGTCTTGGTCACCTTGCTCACCTTGCTCATGACTGGGACAAAATATATGACAATCACAACTTAAAGGAAGAGATGTGCATTTTGGCTCACAGTTTCAGAAGTTTCAGTCCATATATGCAGGCTTGAACACAGGAACAGCATAGCAGAAGGGCCAGGATGAAGGAAAACTGCTCACATCATGAAGGTTAGGAAGGAGAGGGAAGGAGTAGCCAGGAAGGGAGAACTATCCATCCAGGTCACATCCCCACTGACCCATCTCTAACAATGCCCCACCTCCTAACAGAAAGCCAGCTATACTGAATCCATAACTCGATCACCTTCCCAAAGCCCCAGCTTTGAGCACATGAGACTCTTTGGGGACATCTCTATTAGAACCACAGCAATGCCTTTGTAATCCCTATTGCATGGATGTAATCACTGAGGTTGAGGACATTTGATGCTTTACCTGTAGTCATAGGAACTCAAGTTCAGAACAGCTCTGGATTTTTGCTTGACTCTCTTGAGGCCCCTTGCCCACTAGGATGCAGTTCTTTACATCTAACCCTCCTTGAAACATTAGTGTGTAGCTGAAAACCACAAACAAGAGAGGTATACTTCCTGTGAGTAGGTGAAAAATGTATCAAAGAGATTTCTAAACTTGGAAGAAAGCAAAAGCTGGATCTTCATGCTTAAAATCCCACTCAACAACATGTCTTTCAATTAAAGTCTTATTTGTAGATGACATTTTATATATGTATATCAGGCCATAAATCTAGTTTTATATTTGGTAGTAGATGTAACCAACTGT
This sequence comes from Hystrix cristata, assembly GCA_004026905.1. Classification (NCBI taxonomy): domain Eukaryota; kingdom Metazoa; phylum Chordata; class Mammalia; order Rodentia; family Hystricidae; genus Hystrix; species Hystrix cristata. The sequence continues at coordinate 10,712 of PVJO010019186.1, read as the reverse complement.
TGAATTCTAATAGTATAGAGTTAGCTTTCTGGCAAATAACCCAGCCTGAGCTATGCTAGTAACCATAAATGAACATGGTATTTTTGTTTCAATAGATAAAGGGATGCAGTATATTTAATATGTTCTAATAACACATAATAATACCATGAATACACAATTTATGTCTCTCCTTTCTTCATTAGCAGATATAAACCAACTGGGTTAATTGTTACAAGAGCTTACAAAACTCATCAGCAAGCAAATTGCAATTCTATCATGAAGTTAGTTTAATTTCAATGTTATTATTAACATTTTGGAGTGAACTTTTTAAAATTTAATAAGAACTATTAATTTTTAATTATTACATGAGCCATCTTCTTTGCCAAGAAGAATGTGCTGGCATTAGAGATGCGTCTGACATCAACTCAAAACATTTTTAGCTAACATTCACCCATAATATTTTAAGATGACTCTAAGTCACTCCATAAAGGGACAAAACTTTTCTAGTAGTTTTCAATATGTGTGGTGGCTGCTGGTGTTGTGTCACTATTGCAAAAGTCTACACGTGCATGTTTGTGCCTGTGAACACGTACATTTACTCACATGTTTAGGAAATATTTTCTCTTTTGAGATGTAATGTTCTGTGTATGACTGATGGGGTAGATATATGATTGATGTGGGATGTATATATGTATAGTGTATCCCATTAATTTGTGCAATTAATATTTGTTAGTAATAATAAAAATACAATTGGTATTCTTTATCTCAAGGTCCCTAGATGTTCGCTTCTTAAGGCTGGTTAGTTATTTTGTTGTTTCATTGTTTTATTTTGCTGCTTTTGTGGTGTCATTTTTTTCCAGATTATTTATCATTTTAGTCTAATATTCACTCTCTTCTATTCTCATTTGGCACCTTGACTCTGCCATACTAATTTTTTAAATTTATTTTATGTTGATAGTACATTTTAGATGTACATAGTGATAACATTCATCATAGGGGATTTGTACCTGTACGTGATATATCTTGTTGCTTCTTTTTTTCCCATTCCCCTCCCCTCCCCTCACCCCCTCCTCCATACTAATTTTTGTATTAATCATACTCTTCTTATTATAAAGGATCAATCAATTTTGAAGTTTTGCGGTTAGTTTTATTATTTTACTATGCTTACAATTACTGAAACTTTCTTAAGTAACTCTCCATGGGTCTTTAGAGAAAATTGAAACAGAATAAATTAATGAAATAGATAAATTAAATATGGTATTTCTTTTCTTATTTTTAATACAGTATTTTAGTCTTATAAAAAAAACTGAGTTTTTATTTTTTGTAACATATCCTTGCTTATGCTTTCTTTTCCCAACTCTGAATGACAAAGAAATGTTTTTGTCTTTTTAAAATATTTTTGATAACACTGACTAGGGCCAACAGGCAGTCAACATCTGAGCTTCACTTAGTAGATATACAGCCTCGGACTATTGAACCATAGATGCAAGCCTAGTGTCAGAAGTGGTATTGGAGGATGGGAAGGGGATGAAAAATAGAAATGATAGCAATGAAAGTGTAAACTATTTTTGTCTATATTTCTTTTAGCTTTAACACATTCAAAGACCCAGAGAAACCCCTTTTTTTATGATCGAGTTAATAGAAACCAAGGAGCACTTATAAACACAATTCCAAAAAAGAAAAGAAAAATTAATTTTAAAAGAAAAAGCAACTGATGAATACACATAAAACTGGCATTGAAGTATTCCAAAAACCCACCACTGCCCCACAGTCTCTATATCACAAATGTCCCCTGGCATCAGTCTACAAGACCCTCTTCCAGTCAGTCTGCCCAGGTCTGCTCTCTATCCTGCTGCAGGGGCAGCTCTTGGCATCCTGCTCTCTCGTGCCTGGCATCATGGCTGCTGTGCCCTCCCTGCCCACCGGTGTCCTCCAGACGTGGCTGCGTGGGCGGTGCTGGGAGGCACAGCTGATGTGCCTGGTCAGTGATCACAGCTTTCGTGAAGGTCCTCTCAAGTTACGCAGCTTCTTTCCTAATGTGGTCCCTCTGCTTGGACAGCAGTTGCCTCTGCATACACATTCTCACTCAGAGTGTGGTCATTCTCTTTCTTCCTGTACTACCTTGCACCCCAACTTTTGTCTGAGTTGCAAGAATGACCTAACACATTCCCTGTCCTGGGGTCTTTTCTTTCTCTAAAAATTAAGCATTTCTTTCAGATTATTGGCAATCCCTTACAGCACACACATACACGCACGCACACACACACACACACACAATGGCACCATGAATCCATTCTAATGCTGTTCTTAACAATGACCATATCATTTTTCATAAATGTACATACTTAGAAGGCAAATTATTAATTATGTGAATTTATAAACCATACTGTGTGTTATTTTATACTACTTAAAACACTTTCAACCTTATTACTCACTGCTTCTTTACAAATTTGAAATGGATTATATTGCCACTGCCAGGTAGTAGGAGAAAAGATTGAGAAAAGATGAAATAAATATCCTGAGCAAGATCTCCAGGGAGCAGGGAGAACTGGAGGTTCCTAATCCTTTTTATTTTCACTTATCCCTCTGCCTCAGGTGTACTTTTTCCTCATTCACTGGAATTAAGCTTTGCTTTTTGGCCTACTTAAGATATCTATGTTTCACCCTTGCTGTACATCCACTCCTGTTTTAAATCTATCTAGAGTCCAGATCATTATGACCAGCAGCTGGCCACCCAGGCCCGGGAACCAACCTCTTGATTTCAATATCAGTAGCTCAGTCTGCTACCCCCGATTCATTCTGCCTACAACTTCAGGAAGCCACTCCAAATCCTCCCGATACATTGGCAGTATGTCTTAGACTATCTCCCTCCTTTGTTATGTGTTATCTCAGAACTTGTACGGTCCTGAGGTTTGTTGCTTTTTTTCATTTTCGCTAGACTATTCAGCCTTGAGTAGGTGCAATAATAGGCACCATTCGACCTGCCCCAAATGGCAACTGTCCCCCCTAAATGATTCCACTACTGAAGCTGAGCTATGCTCTGTCTCACCTGGAAATATTGCATTGGTGGCATTACTGTTTTTCTTTTAGAATTCCTGATCTGGGACAAGGACCACTCAAAATTATTTCAAAGCACTAAAAGGAGTTAAAAAAGACAAAAACGAGCCAGAGGTTTTTTCAATAGCGAAGATGTTCACCGTGATAGTACAATCCCTTACAGTTTTGAAGAACTCATCTCATAACCTTATTTCTTTCTGAGTAAATTTAGAATTTGCCTGAGAATGCTGTGGTAGGTTGCTGCAGGATCTTCCAAATATCAGTGAACAACCTTTAATAAAACATAAAAAATTTTTAATATATGTTGGTACTGGTCTCCCATGAGAATGGATATTTCACAAGAAAAAGGGCAAACCTGCCAACTGATCTTTAGATTAGAAGAAGGCACTAGGAGCATTCCAGCAGCTGCACAAAGCGATTCCAAAGCTAGCACTTTGTCTTTTGATAAGGTATTGCCCTTTTCCCAAATATCTAATTATTAATTCTCTGCTCCAGCATAGTAACACCTGTGCTCGTGTGCTTATTGGCAAGGGCTGGGAGAACAGAGCAGACACTGCCTAATAATTATAGAGCTTCTTTATGTCATGAATACGGAGAAGGTTATTAACAGAGTTATTGTTATTAGAATGCCATTTCTAGGCGTGCTAAATAAAACTAGCTCTCACCCCAAAGCCACCTTCCCTAATGAACTGTTGCTAGCACAATTGAGCAACAGCATACATGAAGAACCTAAAACTAAAATCTAAACCTAATTCTCATTGCTTACATTATCATTGGTATGAACTTAGCTTAAAAATATCTCTAAGGTGCAGTTTCCTCATCTGCACAGTCTGCTAATGAAAGTATATATAAAGCTTTGAAAAACACAAGGCCTTATCTACATATAAGTGATTTTATTCTAATATTGACAATGAAATAGGGTTTGCAAAAAAGCAGAGCTGGACAGGGAGGAGTCGTGAGGGAATTCTACCGCTGGATTCTTTGTAGAAGCTGCAGTGTCAGAGAAGGGCTTACCACAGTTCAGATACCTTCTTGTTCAAAAATATCCTCACAGCGAGACTCTCTCAGTAGTGGAGATGGGGCATATGTGAAAGCAATATTTGAGACTCTAAGAACATCTAGCAGTACTAAAAAGCTTGAAGATTTTCTTTTAATTTAAACAAGAATGAAACTCATACACTTCTGTTACCTCTTCCCAAATGAATGTCCCTGTATGATGAAAAGTGGAAATCATTTCTTTTTATTTTCTGGCCATAAAAAGGGGAAAAATCCTAATCTTTTCCTTGTCTGTTCCTTTCATTTGAGTCAATAAAAAACATAGTGAGTTTCCAGAATAAGTGGTATATTTTAGGTAAAGGCATGGCATATAATGCACAGATTTCTATCCAAAGGCATTCAAATTATCTAGTAAAGAAAACCCCCGTTCTGTTTTCTCCAGTCATCACAAACACCTCAGTATAGTCACAGTGGCTCATATTTGTGACTTTCATCCTAAACGTGGAACACTCTAGGTATCGTACCAACTCAAGATTGCAGTCTGCCAATAAGAAAGCAAGCAGTGATGAGGCAATCATTTACAAAGAATCAACCCCATGTCTGCTGAGTGTCGATCACTGGAGACACAAATGGGACAGTCAAGATCCCCGGCCTCAGGTAATCCCCTAGCTCTCAACTCACAAGACTGGTCTTCCATGAGTGCCAACACTGCACAGGCAGAAAGGGAGAGAGCTTGAAGGCGGCACTGTGGGCTCCTCAGGACCCCAGGTACTTGTGACTCCAACTTTAGTTCCTACTTCCACCTCTTCTTTAGTCCCCAACATTTCCCATTTCTAGGATGGTCTGCCTTCTGGTATCTGGAAGATTCCTGTCCCTTCCTTTCTTATGTGAAAAGACTCGTGAGCACAAGAGGAAGAAAAGAAAAACAAAGGAAAATATTTTCTAGCTACTGGGAAAAAAAAATGCAGAAGGAATGAGAACTTGGTCTTTTGTCAAGTTGTTAAGAGTTATTGAGCACCTAAGACATGACAAGACTTACACAAATTCCTGCAGACACAAGGAGAGCAAAAGACACTTTCTACTAAAATAGCAGCCCTCAGTTTCATGGGTGAACAAGGAAGAGGTGAAATCCATTTCACAGTGGTAGTCAGGACCTGTGAGGTTTCTGTCTTACAGAAATGAGTCTTCTGTCACAAGGCCATTCTGAAAGAAGCCAACATTCCTCTTGAGGAAAAATGTAACTAAAAGAGAAGAAGAAAAGGGGAAGGAGAAGGAGACAGAGAAGAAAAAGACTGCTACGAGTGATGTCTTTTGTATCTTTTTTCTTTTCCTGATAGTTCAGCCAAAGGAGTTTTAAATGCACATGTACTTTGTCTTTCTTTAATGAATTAATTTACTTTTCGTCTCTCTTGTCAAAGAGAACTGTTACTGTCTCACAGTACTGAGGTACAGTCACCATCTAGTGGTCAAATCTGTTCACTACAGTTGTGTACAGTTGGGGGTAAGGGAAACATTTTTCATACTATTTTCTGAAATTTCAAAGATTTATGTTCAGTGAAAAAGAAGCATCGGGTTAATGCTTGGAAACCACAAAGGATTAGGTCTTGTCTAGCTCTTCTAAGCATCAATACTGGGGAACGGAAACAATTTATGCAAGATGGATACCTCCTCCTGTGCACTATGGGAGACTATGGATCCTGTAGGGGGTTGTCTGGTCTCTGGTGACATAACAATGCTAGATTAGACTGGTGCAGTTGAAAGTTGTAGTCACAACTAGAGCATTCCTTATTATCCAAACTTTTCTATCAACCCTTCCACATCCATTGCAGAGTGGTTTAGATAGAGAAGACATGGAAGTAACCTAAAGGGTCACTAACGAATGAATGCACAGATAATGTGGCATGTACATGAAATGGAGTATTAGTCAGCCTAAAAAAAGAAGGACATTTTCTTCCTTTCAGCTTCTCACACCAAAGAAACAACGCGGTATTTAAACATGTGTGTCTGATTTATTTCACTTAAGAGTATGGTCTCAAGATACATCCATTTACCCAGGAATATCTCAAGCCTATCGTTCTTTATGGCAGAGTAGTACTCCATTGTATAAAAAAACCACATTTTCTTTATCCATTCCGCTGTTGATGGATATTTGGGCTGTTTCCACGATTTAGCTATTACAAACTGTGCTGGGGAAAGGGAACAAGGAAAGAGGAGGGGGAAAGGAACAGAGGGACAAGAGAAATAAGAAATGGAAGGAAAATATGGAAGCAAAGGTTTCGTAAATAGGGAGGAGGAGGAAGTGAAGTAAGGGGAATGGGAAAAAAGAAGCAACAAGATATGTTATGTACAGGTACAAATCCCCTATGATGAATGTTATAACTGTGTACATCTAAAATGTACCATTAAAATAAAATTTAAAAAAAATAAATTAGAAAAAAAGAAGGAACTTCTGCCTCCTCACACACATGGATGAAGATGAAGGGCATTATGAAAAATGGGAATAGAAGTTAATCTCATAGAAGACTGTGGTTACTAGAAAAATTAAGTGGCAGGGATGATTAGAGAGGGTTTAGATAATGGGTACCAACGTCAGACAGGAGAAAAAAAGTCCAGCATTCTATAGCACTGCAGGGTCACTACTGTCTACAATTTATTGTATATTGCAAAATAACTAGAAGAGTGTGAATGTTCCTAACACAGAGAAAGGATAAATGTTTGGGAAGGTAGAAATACTAATCACTCAGATTTGTTCTTTACACACCTTGTATGTATGTACTGAAATATCATACCATAGCCCATAAATATGTGAAATTATTTGTTAATTAAAAATTTAAAAATAAAACAGGCACAGAAGGAAAACACGCATAATAATTTGGATGGGGGATGTTCCCAAAGGCCCACGTGGCAAAGACTTGGTCCCAAGAATGGGGCTAGTGGGAGGTGGCTTTCAACCTTCTTTCAGGGGTGTGGTGTGCCCTCAAGGGGAGGAGAGGGCTCTGGGCCCTTCCTCATCCCCTTTGCCTGCGGGCCATGAGGTGAGCATGCTTCTCCACCGCACTCCCCTTGTCATTGCCATCTCGGACCCCCACCCAAGGCCTAAATCCCATGCATTTGACCAGGATGGACTGAGTCAAAATAAACCTTTGCTGCTTAATAATTTACCTCAGAAATTTTGCAATTGCGACAGAGAGCTAATTAATATAAAATACTATATGATACCATTTATGTAATGAACCTAAAATAGTGAAACCCATGAAAGCTGAGAGTGGAATGGTGGTTTCTAGGCATGAAGACAGGGATAACAAGGAGGCATTAATCAAAAGTTATGAAGTTTCAGTTATATGAGATAAATAAACCCTAGAAATCTACTGTATAGCATATTGCTTTTTATATTGTATTATATATTTCAAAATTGACTGATATTAAGCATTCTTTTCACAAAAATCATAATAAGTGACAGTCATAATTTCATGGGTATGCATTTATCCAAACTCGTAAAGTTGCATATATTTTGTCTCAGTTATACTTCTATAAAGCAGTTTTAAAAATAAGATGCAAACTCTTTGTCTTGTCTCCAAGGCCTTACAGGTTCTACCCCTGGGTCTCTCTCAAGCTTTACCTCCGGCCACACTGGTGCTTGACCTCTACAGCCCAACCAGGGCGGTCTCTTTGCTATTATTTGATCCTAAGTGCATTCCTGTAATAAGTTGCACTTATTGTTCCAGCTCTTCTAAAAATTATTTTCAATGCCTATTTTACTCATTTCAGGTTTCCCTTTAAATATTTCTGCCTAAGAAATACTTCCCTGACAAGTAAAACTAAATTCCTCTTTCCACAGCTAATTTTATTCTGGAATTCGTTACTATCTGAATTTGTATGAGTTGCTATAAGTAAATATGTGTCAATCATACCTGTGTAAAGCACAAATCTCATTAAGGGAAGGGACTCCAGCTATTGTTTGCTATCTCTTAAACAGTGCTAGCCCATTAGAAGGCACTCAACAAATACTCGAGTGCTGAGTAAATGAAGCTAGTGATTACCCAGGAAGGGTCTGAATGAAAGTGTAGTTGACCAAGCCCAAGACTACACAGAATCACATCATGGCGAGACTGAGGGCAATGTCTTTGATGTAGAAGAAAGAGGAGCCAGCATTTAACAGACAAATACTGTTTCAGGGTTTGGTAACCAAAAGAAGACAATACAATGGGCATCACAAATCTGAAGCTAAGTCAACTGTAGCATGGGTGCTCCTGAGCTTTGTAGAAAGTAGATCCTCAATCCCACCAAAAGCAATCTCTCCCTCCTCTCAAAAGAATTTAATAATGTCCACCACAAAGACCTGTGGAGGTATAGTTTTCAAATGTGGGAGGCCTAGAGAGCTATGTTAAAATGCAGATTAAGGAGAGATACATTGTCGTGATTCTAAGAAATTCTATATCTGTATTTTTAATTAATGTGTATAAAATAATTCTAAAGTGGTTACCCTGGAGACATACCTGTTAAGATATACTTGTTTTAGTGTTTTAGTATTCAAAATACACTTTTTGATATTGTCATCTACAGTCCTCACCTACGAATGCTGATAAGTATACCTAGCAGGTGAATTTTAATTTATTGTTTTTTAATTTTATTTTAATGGTACATTTTTGATGTATACAGTTATAACATTCATCATAGGGGATTGGTACCTGTACATGATATATCTTGTTGCTTCTTTTTTTCTCATTTCCCTCCCCTCCCTTCACCCCCTCCTCCCTCCTTATTTACAAAAGCTTTGTTTCCATTTTTTCCTTCCATTTCTTATTTCTCTTGTCCCTCTGTTCCTTTCCCCCTCCTCCTCCCTTGTTCCCTCCTTTCCCATTTGGACGTTTTCTTCCCTTTCCCAATATAATACATTTTAGTTTTTATATACATTTTCAGTTTCTCACACCAGAGAAACAATGCGGTATTTAAACACGTGTCCGATTTATTTCACTTAAGAGTACAGTCTCAAGATGCATCCATTTACCTAGAAACATCTCAACATCTCATTCTTTATCATTCTTTATATAAAAACAACAACATTTTCTTTATCCATTCCGTGGTTGATGGGCATTTGAGCTGTTTCCAAGATTTAGTTACTACAAACTATGCCGCTATAAACATGGGTGTGCATATATCTCTGTGGTATGATGCTTTTAACTCTTTTGGGAAGATACCAAGAAGGGAAATAGCTGCTAGTCCTAGTTCCTTGAAAAATCCCCACACTGATTTCCAGGGCGGTTGTTGCACCAGGCTACATTCCCACCAACAGTGGAGAAGGGTTCCTTTTTCTCACAGGCCCTCCAGCATTTCTTTTTGGCTGATTTGTTGATAATAGCCATCCTTTCTGGAGTGAGGTGGAATCTCAGGGTTGTTTTAAATTGCATCTCTCAAATGACTAGTGATGTTGAACATTTTTTCATTTGTTTATTTGCAGTCTCTACTTCTTCATCTGAGAAGTGTCTATTCATTTCAGTTGCCCACTTTTGGATTGGGCTTTTAAATTTGGGGAGTCTGACTTTTTTTGAGTTCTTTATATATTCAAGATGTTAGTACTTTTTCAGAAGAATAGCTGGCAAAAACTTTTTTCCAACTCCTTGGGTTGTCTCTTCGCTCTGTTGCTAGTTTCTTTTGCTGTGCAAAAGCTTTTTAATAAGATCAGGTCCCAGTTGTTCATTCTTTGTGATATTTTGTGGGCAACTGGGGATTTGTTCATAAAGTCCTTGCCTACACCTATGTCCTCAAGAGTTCAACCTATTCTATCTTCCAATAAATTTAGTGTTTCTGTTTTAATATTTAGATCTTTGATCCACTTTGATTTTAGCTTAGTGTATGGGGAAAGATACAGATCTAGTTTTAACTTTCAGCATATGGAGAGCCAGTATTTCCAGCACCATTTATTAAAGAGGCTATCTTTCTTCCAGTGAAGTTGTTTGGCCCCTTTGTCAAAGATAAGATGACCAAGAGTGTTTGGACATGTTTCTTCATCTTCTAATCTGTTCCATTGGTCCTGGGGTCTGTTTTTTGCCAGTACCATGCTGTTTTTATTACAGTAGCTTTGTAATATAGATTTAGGCCAGGAATTGTGATGGCCCCTGCTTTGCTTTTGTTGCCCAGAATTGCTTTTGCTATTCTAGGTTTCTTTTAGTTCCAAATGAATTTTAGGATTGTCTTCTCTAATTCTGTGAGGTATGCTATTGGTAATTTAATTGGGAATGCATTAAATCTGTATCTCCCTACCCAGGAGCAAAGGATATCTCTCCATTTTCTGATATCTTCTTCAATCTTCTTTTTTCAAAATACTATAGTTTTCATTGTGTAGATCTTTTACTTCCTTTGCTAGCTTGATTCCTAGGTGCTTCATATTTATAGCTGCTATTGTGAAAGGTGTTGTTTCCCTAATTTCTCTCTCAATGAGTCTGTTGTTTGTGTACAGGAATGCTATTGATTTCTGAGTGTTACTTTGTATCCAGCTATGCTGCTGAATTTGGTTATTAAATCTAGAAGTCTTTTGGTGGAGTTTTTGGGGTCTTCTATATAGAGTATCATGTCATCTGCAAATAATGATAATTTAACTTCTTCTTTTCTATCCTTATTCCTTTTATTTCTTTCTCTTGTCTAATTGCTCTGGCTAATGTTTCCAGAACTATATTGAATAA
>PVJO010019185.1:15745-35021 GCA_004026905.1 Hystrix cristata | reverse complement strand
ACCACGGAATGGGAAAAAATTTTTACTAGCTATCCATCAGACAAAGGTCTAACATCTAGAATATATAAAGAACTCGAAAAAATTAAACCTCCCAAATTTAAAGACCCAATCCAAAAATGGGCAACTGAAATGAATAAACATTTCTCAAATGAAGAAATAAAAATGGCAAATAAATATATGAAAAAGTGTTCAACATCACGAGTTATTCGCAAGATGAAAATCAAAATAACATTAAGATACCATCTCACTCCAGAAAGAATCGCATCTATGAAAAAGTCAACCAACAACAAATGCTGGAGGGGCTGTGGGGAGAAAGGAACCCTCCTCCACTGTTGGTGGGAATGCAGATTGGTCCAACCACTGTGGAAATCAATATGGAGATTCCTCAAACAACTAGAACTAGAGGTTCCATTTGATCCAGCTATTCCCCTACTGGGCATCTTTCCAGAAGAGTTAAAATCGTCATACCACAGAGATATATGCACAACCATGTTTATAGCAGTGCAGTTTGTAATAGCTAGGTCTTGGAAACAACCCAGATGCCCAATGACCAATGAATGGCTAAAGAAAATGTGGCTTTTCTACACAAGGGAGTACTACACTGCCATAAAGAAGGATAAACTAGAGTCATTTGTATGTAAATGGATGTTCCTTGAGAATATACTGCTAAGCGAAATAAATCAGACACTCATGAGCACACATCGAATTGTTTCTCTGATATGAGAAATCATAACTGTAAATAAGGACAAAGTAGTGTAACAGATATCATATAAAAGGAAGATAATATACAAAGGAGAGGAGTACCAGAAAGAGGGAAGGGGGAAAAGCAGGAAGGGAAAAAACGGAAAGAAAGGGGAAAGGGAAATCATGGAGAATTGTAAATAAACCTGCTGTAAATAGGGATGGAGGGAACAGAAGGGATGGGAGGGGAGGGGGGAGAACCAAGAGACACCATGTACAAATACAAAACAAACATGTTAAATGTGATCAATATATGGACAATGTACCAATACATGTTCTTGGTTAAAAAATAAAATAAAATAAAAAGAAAAAATAATCTGAGCATCCAGGCATAGTGGGCACATGCCTGTAATCCCAGTCCTCTGGGAGGCTGAAATAGGAGTATCAAAAATTCAAGCCTGGCCTGGACAATTTAGCAATTTAATGAGACACCGTCTCAAAAATTAAAAAAAAAAAAAGCAAACAAAGGGAGTTGGGAATTTTACTTAGTGCAAAATCCCTAGGTTCAGTCCTCAGTACTGCAGTAATAGTCTGAGAAAAATATGCCACAAGATTTGGAGAATTCAGGGAGTTCTCTTCCAACACTCTAGGTGTTGGAGATAAGGGATGTGTCTGTGTTTTTTTAAACTTTATAAACTTCTAGGTTATAATTTTCATAATGTTTTATTTATTGTTTCAGAGTATAAAAATAAAAGGCAAGCAGAGAAGTTCATGTCTGTTTTAGTAAGAGATAAGGAGCCACTCAGGGTTCGTAATTGGGGAAATGATAATGATATTTGAGGATATGAGTCTAGTAACCATATCCAGGTTAGGAAAACTATCTCAAGGCTGGTGAAATCACTTAGGTGTGAGGTAGGTAGAACCCAGGATTGGGATTATGTTAATGGAGAAGCGCAACATTTCAAAGAAAAATCTACTGGCTTTGATGATTTCTCCTTTATCTCCATATTCCACGTGGATAAATCAAAGGAGCCTCTACAACCTATATAATTTGGAAACTTATTGATAGTAATAGTAATAACTCTCAATGATGTTTGCATAACAGGCAGTGCTTCCTTTAGAGTGAATGAACAGGAGCAAGCAGGGTAGCTAGGAACTGCTACAGTTACCAAAAACAAAAACCACTGTCTCTGGAAGGGAGAACTTTCACTGTATTTCATTCCTAAAAGAGTATTTGTCTGTATTTTTCCCCTTCCTTCCTCCACTGCAGCAGTCCAGAGTCATCTTAAATTCTGCTGTGCTTACTTTAGGCCTCAGTTTTCTTACTAAGAACCTTCCCATTTGTTTTAGAAAGCAGAGATTGAGCTGAGCCTGGAAGACAAAAACCCTAGCTACCAGTTTTAAAGGGGAAATATGCAGCTCCGCAGAATGTGGTTCTCAAATGAATGGTCCATGCTTCTCCTTAGCAGTTGTTGGTGATGAGATCAGAACCTCTCCAGGGCTCTGCTGGAGATGCCTGTCCAGCCCCAGCTATCCCTCTGCTTCTTCCAGTCTGATCTGAATTGATCTCAATCTGATCCCACTTATTCATTTCCAGAAATTCCTTAAAATTTCTGGCCCAATATTGATACCCTTTGCTTGTACTGTTCAGTTGATTCACTTTTAGCTTTTCACTTATGTCAGTAGGTTCTTGGGAAGGTATGAAGTTGATATACATGTCACTTTTCCATCTTGAACTTAAATGAGCCAGTCTTTCCTCTGTATCTCCTTTCTCCCATTTTCTTATTTTTATACACCTTACTTTTGGATTATAGAGAAAAATTTCTCGTTAAAGTAAAATTGGGGCCGGACCTTGTAGAGTGGACAGAGAACAGTAGGGAGCATACTTCTAGAGCAAAGTATGAGCAAAGGGAGAGATTGGCTGTAGAAGCAGATACAAGAATCCATACAGCTTTTATTAAGCCACACATTAAAGCGGTTTCCAAAAATGTGAAAAATGTGAAATCTAGTCTTTTTACTAATTTGTTTTGTTTTGAAAAATATAGCTAATATTAAATAACTTATATGGTAAGACCTTGGTTTGGAAGCAGTTTGTTCCAGAAACGTGCCTGTAACCCAAAGCACTTGTATATCAAAGTGAATTTGTCCATAGGAAATAATGGAACTCAGATGATTCATCATTCCACAACCCAAAAATATTCATAGAAAAATGATTACAATACTTTAATACAAAATAATAAAAAGTACAAAATATAAAGAAAAATAAATTAACCTACACCTACCTTTGAAAACCTTCATAGCTGGTGTGACAAGAGGCAAGAGACATGGGGGGGTTGTTGTGTAGGACAGCTTTCACTGTTGAAATCATTGCTATCTATTGGGTAATGGAATCATTTTCTTTTCAAACAGCTTTAGCAAAGAACCTATCCAATGACACTTGCCTCCTTTTAAGAATTTTGCAGAAATGTGACATTGCATTGTCGAACAGATTCATCACTTGCTACTTCCTTATTTGTGTCGTGCTTTTCTACAAAAAGTTGCACGACTTCTCATATTTTACACATCTCCCTAATCTCATTTGAAGTGAGGGATTCCTCTGCCTTTTTCTTCTCTTCTGCGGACAAGATCTCCATAACCTCTTGCCGTTGGGAGCCAGTCACCCACAATCCCACACTGAGAGAGAAAAATCACTGGCTCAGTTGTGATTATGTGATGTTTGGTGTCATGAACTATTCATATTACAAGACATTGCCTATTTATCAAGTTAAAATTTAAAATGTGTGCTCATCTTGTGAAACGCTTGAAGAACAAGTTACAATCCAAGGTTTACTGTATATCTCTTGATATATAGCTTATATGTATCTCTTGATACATATGAGCTTATTCTCATTCAACTCTCAAATCTAGAATGCGGAAGGACCTTTACCTCACATTCTGCCAACTATATAACCCTACTGAACTCAACAGAAAGTTCTGCCCTTTGAGAAATGGCAAAATGAATCCACAGGTTTTACTTCATGTGTTTCTTTTCATGGAGAAAGTTGGGAATCATCCATGCAGTGGACAGCCCTTTTTCTGTGTGTATCTCATCTCAGCATTTGCCCACTTCTCTTTTGCTATTTGGGCCTTTCCTTTGCAAAGGAGAAGTCTTTGCACTCAATAACTTACCTTTGTGTGGTGAGCAACCCACATTTTCCTCAATGTTTTTTGAGTCTTTGCCTCCAGGGATTTCTGCTGGGGTTTTACAATTTTTTAAAGTAAGTCAAACATTGTAATCAATTTTGGGTTAATTCAACAGAACTTCCTTCTTCTCACATTTTAATGAAGATATTCACCCCTGGTTTCTTACAGCTTTTCTTGTGCTATTAATTCTTGAGAGCTTGTTTTGGAGGTTTTAGCAGGGGAGTGCAGCTACTCATACACCCTGGAGGGAGGAAACAGTCTTCCTCTATCCAGGGTGGTTGTCTTCTTTGATCAAGCATGCAGCTTCCAGAGGGACACACATGGAGAAGTGAGGGAGGAAGGGGACACCTGCCTAGCCAGCCAGATCAGCTGAATAAGTCCTGGCGATCAATGAGGTGACAGACGTCACAGCCAGATGGCCCTCACATCCCTTGTGCTATTAAGTCTCACACTTAAATCAAGGACCAGCCTCTTCAACCAACACAGTTGTTCTTTTTAGCAAGCCACTTGGTCCTTATTACCTAAGCCTATTACCTGCCATCATGTGATGATGACAAATGTCAAGTCATCTGAACCTTGGGATCAGAGACTTAGGCATCAAAAGTGGAGATGTGAAGGTTGCCTCCTGGGGCTGAGTTTGACCCTTGTGTGTAGGATAAAGGTGTGATCACTACCCAGAGGTCATTTGTTGTGGGAGAATTGAGGAATGTGACTGGGGAGCTCCCTTCCTCATTTCAATGGAGAGTATTGCTTGCCCAGGTTTCTCGCAATTCTGATTTTATAAGAATGGGAAGACAATGTCCTGAGGACCTGTGTGTCACTGTCATTGGAAAACCCAGTTCATTGCCTAGGGCCAATCTGGCCATTGCCTATCTAAGGAAGTCTTTCCTGGGCTCACACAGACACAGTGCTCGCTAGGCAAAGAACACAAGCTTGTGTTGGTTGGAAATGTGGTACTTGAGAGGCTCTTTCCCTTCTAGGTTTGAAGGCCTCTGTGCTTGCATTCTAGGATTTATATCCTCACGAAACTTTCAGGGATATAGGAGATCTATTTGTTAACGATTTGGTCTCCATATTCAGAGTTGCCCCCTTACACCCATATAGGCCCTCGTGCACAAAGACCTGTTTTCTCATTGCAGCAATGTTTTCAAGTGGGGCCTGGGGATGTGACTGGGTCATAGGGTATCTCACCTCCTCTCTGGGTGCCTGTGTGGAATCGACAGCTGAATGATCTACTGGGATTTGACCTTTGTTGGAGGGCCAGAGCCTTAGGATCCTTTTAGGGCCCTGGTGAGGGAGGACACGGTGGTTGCAGCCTCTGGCCGAGAGAGGTCTGCTGGCCTGCATGGTCTTCACTGAGGTGCGAGTTTCTCTAGGGTACAGCAATCAACTGTATTCTGGGCAGTGCTGGGTTCCCTCCATCTCTTTCTTTGGTCTCTGAGACATGCCGGGCTGGTCCTCAATACGGAGACCTCTTTGTTCCAGAACACAGGACACCTTCACGTCCTGCTTCGGCACTTGCCCTTATCTTGAGTGGAATTCTTGACTCGTTGCGCTCGAGCACCCCACTTCCCCGACCCCCGCCACGACCTCGGTCATCTGCACTGGCCTGGCTCAGCTCCCTTCTGACCACTGAGGCTGGGCTGACCTCCGCCCTGCACTCGCTCAAACTTTCATTCAGACTTGGGCTTCCACTGCCTCTCTGCCCCTCCTGGGCGTAGGCGGTTTGGTTCGGTTCTCTCCCCTCCTCTCGCCAGGGCGCCCAGAGCCCGCCCGGCCTAGATCCTTCGCGCCCGCGACGGGCGCCCTCGTCCCACCCCGCCGCGACTCCGGGCCCTCGGGGGCCTGCCTGGGCTCTTCTGGCCGGAAACATTCCCTCTCTGCCGCCGGGGATTCACAGGACAATGAACTGTGCTAAGCAGGAAACATGTTGTCCACGCTGGACACTGGTGACGTCTGGGGAAACGACACTAAAGTAGTGCAGGGTGGCCGAGGGGACTGAACGACCACAGCTCAGTCCGCGCGCCGCCCCTCCGCTGACCATAGAGCTCCCGGGCCTCCCAGATTCCTAGACAGCCGCCGGAAGTGTCTCTGGGCTCGAAGCGCGCTGGCCGCGCGGGGTATCCACAGGCGTGGAAGTTTGGGGCCGCGGAGGCTTTGTGCGCGCGCAGCTTCCGCACGGCGCTCTCCACGCACGACCCCGCCGGCCCCGGATGAGCGGTGAGTAGACGGGGAACGGGCGAGGGGCGCCGGGGGCGGCTTGGGGGCCCGGGCTCCACGGCCGGGGCTCCTGTGGCGATGTCGCCGTACGGCAGAGCACTGCCCCCACCTTCGCTCTGCGCCTGAACTGTTTTCACTAGCGATTTTGGTTTTCGAGCGAAGTAAGATTCCCATTTAATGTTCTACAAATACATTTTGCTTTGGGGGCCCCAGATGTCCGTGCGTACTCTCCATCTTTACCTTTTTTATTGTATTCAGAAAATGGTTATTCTGCTCTTGAAATGGTGGTGTGGGTGGAAGAATGTTCGAAAGAAACGTTCTCGAAATTTTCAGGGTCCTGTAGGATTCAGCCGTATTCAGAGTACTTTGTTCATTTATTATCGCTAAACGCCAGGTAACTCTTTGGGAGAGGCCTCATTTCCAAAGTTCAAGTCAGCCTTGAGTAACTGTTGTCAGGCTGTTTTAAGACTGGCACCACCACCTCTAAAAATTTACTTCTGTTGTTTGATTAGTTCCCTTGAGGCATGCAGGGATCTTGGTTTCAGCAAATGCGCACGTTTTGAATATCTGTTGTGGTTAAATGTGAGATGTGGCACTTGTTAAAACATTCAGTTAATGCAATTTGAGGTAACTACAAAACATAGTATTTGGGTTGGGGATTCAGCTCAGTGGTAGAGCGCTTGCCTAACAAGCCAAGGCTGAGTTGGATCCCCAGCACCTTCCCCCGAAAAAACATAGTAGTTTCTTCACCTACTTTTCCTTGACCCTTAAAGCCTAGGAGAGGTCTTTCTTCTTTTATTTTCAGTTCCCAAATACTTCTCAAATTAGACTTAATTAGCCCAAAGGAATAATACATGCGTTCTACATCTATTGAATATAATGCGGTTAAAAGTTGAATTGTGCCTTCAGTAGTTCACAGGAGTATAACATTTGAGACCCACAAGAACCTATAAAGATTGTCTCAAATCAAGCCAGGCATGGTGGTATACACTTGTAATCCCAGCCTCTGGAAAGGTTGAGGCAGGAGGATTCAAGTTCAAGGCCAGCCCGGGCAATTTAACAAGACTCTGTCTCAAAAAAATTGTTTGAAGAGCTGATGAGGTTATTCAGTGGTAGATACCCCTGGGTTCACTTCCCAATACTGCCCCCCAAAAGAGAATTCATACATCAGTGAACCTGATGTTTTTTAAAGGGGATATGTAAAAAAAAATCAATCTTTATCCACAGGCACTTCCCAACTTGATACCTATGCATACACACAGAACTATTTGAGGGGAAAAAACAATGAACTAATTTCACACTCAGTTGTTTATAGATTGAAATTCTCAAAAACTTGCTGGTTGAAGAAGAGATAAAAAATGGAATATTGGCCACAGAAAACAATTAAAACAAGAATAGACATATTTGGTATAATATATGAACAAATGTGATAATTAGCTGATTTTTATCAGTGTTACTGTTGAGACTAAGACTCCATCAACAACAAAGTTACTGAATCATGCAGACTTTACATTGACATTTTTATAGTAATAAGTGAGGATAAATTGTAAGATGATTGGTTGTTCAGTAGATAAAAATGAACCTTGACTTTAAGGAAATTAATAAGAAAACAAGGGAGGTCTATAACTATATAGCATCAGATTGCGAAACACAAAATCCCACCATCTTGCCCAAATTGATTCTTCCCCAAATCTTGTATTATAGTAAATCCTGCCATGTCGCTGTGAGGTCATAATGGATTAACTAGACCCCTCATGGGAAGCCCCTATTTAACATGGTCTGTTGCTCCTTAGTTCCAATCTATCGTTTATCCTTCCCCCTCCCACACACATACAATTAAAGATAATTTTGAAATTCCCTTCCTTTTCTGTACACGCTCTCTAAATAAGAATTGTTTAATCTTCCTGGCATTCTTAGGTGAGTTTCCAATCTGTAAACTATCCTGAAACTTTTTTTTTTTTTAATTGAGGCAGGGTCTAGCTGTATCGTTCAGGCTGACCTCAAACTCGTGGTGATCCTCCTGCCTCAGCCTCCCAAGTGCTGGGATTATAGGCGTGTGCCACCACACCTGGCTGTTTTGAAATTAAATATAAAATCTTATGCCTTTTTGCAGGGAGAAGCTTGTTATTTTCAT
Source organism: Hystrix cristata (assembly GCA_004026905.1). Classification (NCBI taxonomy): domain Eukaryota; kingdom Metazoa; phylum Chordata; class Mammalia; order Rodentia; family Hystricidae; genus Hystrix; species Hystrix cristata. The sequence continues at coordinate 26,803 of PVJO010019185.1, read as the reverse complement.
TAGATTAATGATCCAGCCCCCCCCCCAAATGTGAAAGATAGCAAAGCACTGCTTTGAAGACTTATGTGGGGAACTGTATGTGCAGATTTTCTTCCTAAGTGCCTTTCTGTTGTGTCTTTTTGTGGACTACAGGTCTGTGGTCTTGTTTTGATATTGCCTCCCCTACTGACTGCTTGTGGATATCTGCCTTTGGTTGTGTTTTCATCCTCTACAGTGCTACTTTCCTTTCTCTCCATCCACACTGCCATTGTGATCTTCCTAACCTACAAATATGTAGTATAACTTCCCTAATTTAAAAGGGATTCAAAGGAAAAGACTGCTTCGACAAAGAAACTTTTCCAAGAAGGCCACGACCATAGGCTAACATTTGTACTGCTTTACACAGGGTGTAAGTCCTATATTTGGGCCATGCAGAAAATATTTGGGCAGGAACAAGCACCTCAATCTGCGGGTTGAAGAATGACAGAGAAGACCTCATGAAAAAGATAATAGATAAGTTAGTGCTAGAGTTGAATGCCTTCAGATTAATCACCTTTTTTTTTTTTTTGATTAATCAGCTTTGACATCAGTTTTTGGCACTTTGAGCCAATTAATTCTTTGTTGTAGGGGGTTCTGTTTTTCACTGTAGGATGTATAATACCATCCTTCGCCTTCAGGCACTAGATGCTAGCAGCAATACTTCCCCCACCCTTGTGACATCAAAAAGGTTTCCAGACATTGCCAAAGGTCCCTGGGGTAGGTGGGCACAGCTGCCCAAGGCTGAGCACCACAGTCAGAAAAAGCAATATGAATGTGAGTTTACAGAAGGTATAGCTAGGCAGAGCCTCAAATACCGAGTTTGGTTCCCTATTGCAAACATAAAAGAGGTAATCATATTATGTATTTGCTAAGTCTGTCTGGCAGCATGTTATTTTCCTAGGGATGTTGTAACAAGAGTATCACAAATTTGGGAGCTTAATGCTACAGAAATTTATTTTTTTGACACTGAGGAAAGCAAGAAGCCTAGACTCAAGGCATAGTCAGGGTCATGTTTTTCTAGTTTCTGGTCATTACCAGCAGTCCTTGGCATTTTGTGGCTTGCAGCTGTGTAACTCCATCTCTGCCTCCATAGTCACACAGTTGTCTTTCATCTGCATGTCTCACATGACTTTCTCCTCTGTTTTCTGTATTTCTTCTCTTAAAAATACACCGGTCATACTAATTAGGGGGCCACCTTACGCCACCATAACTTCATCTTAAGTTGATTACATCTACAAGGATCCTGTTTCCAAACAAGGTCACATTCACAAGGACCAGAGGTTAGGACTTCTATCTTTTGGAGGAACATAGACCAACCTTCAGCAGGCAGCACTGTAGAACATGAATAGGAGAAAAGCACATCCAAAAGTAAGAAGATGAGTTACCACTGCAGCCTTAGGCAAGAGATGATGTCTCTATCAGGGATAAAAACCATAGACATATATCCCACAAAGAAACAGGGTTGTGAAATTGAACTCTTTGGGCCTCAGGTTTTGTTTCTAACCCTCACTCTTAAAACCAATATAAACACATTTTGTTTGTTGCTGTAAATATAGCCCTCTAACTTGTTATTCTATTGGTAAGAGAAACCTGTACTTATGAGGAATATAAGTTAGGAAGTCAAAACTCCTTTACAACTAACAGTATACAATTATGGAGAAAGCAGTATACATTTATGTGAAGAAGTGGAGAGTAAGAGGGGAATAACTTCTGATTGGAGTCATCAGGAAAGAATCCTAAAGATAATTATTTTATCTTGTCCTTTGAAAATAGGTAATTTTCACACTGATAAAAGACTTAAATGACGACAGGTATTAATGTTCATGGAATGGAAAACTCAACGCTTTTAAGGTTTTGATATATCAATATTGTTAAGATACTGTGAGTAAACTGCGCTATAGATTCAACGCAAATCCACTTCTGGGATTTTTCATAGGAATGAACGAGATGATTCTAAAATCTATGTTAAAGGCAACAGAAGTAGAAAAGCCAAGAGAGTTTAAAACATAAACATAAGTTGCTGGACTCAAACTACCTGATTTCTTCTTTTTAAATTTTTATTTTTATTAATACATGTTTTCAGTACATAATGATCATATTCATTGTAGGCACTTCATATGTGTATGTAACACATTTTAATTCTTTTTGCTTCCCCTAAATTGCTGATTTCAAGATTTGAAAATCCACAATGACCAAGGCAGTGTTGTATCACTGAGAGGACAGGCAGACAGGCTAAAGGAACAGAACAGAGATGCCAGAAATGGACTTCCATGTATATGGCAGTTGATTTTTGCCAGAAATGCAAAGACAACTTTGTGGGTAAAGCATAATTCTTTCTGCAAATGATGCTGGAACAATTTGGGTCTCTATGTAAGAGGGGAAAAAATAATCTCTATTCATAGCTCAAACTCTGTAGAAAAATTCACTCAAAATGAATCACAGATCTAAATGTAAAACCTGAAACCACAAAAAGTTTTAAAAGAAAATCTTTATAACTTTGGGCTAAGCAAAAAATTCTTAGATATGACATCAAAAGCACAATCCTTAAAATAAATTGATGTTAGACTTCAAAAAACTAACTTGTTTTTCAGAAGCTACCGTTAAAAGAATGAAAGGGAGGAGGTATTTCTAAGTAACATATCTTATAAAGAACTTGTATCTAGGATATATATGAAATTCTCAAAACTTTTTTAAAAACCCTGTCTCAAAAAACCAAAACCATCCAACCAAAAATATAGTGTGCTGATTTGCTAACAGTTGTTCTTTTGCAGCTCTTCTCTACCACCAAAATTATTTTTGTGCTCACCTACAGCTTTAGGTCCTGATCTCCTAATGAACTAAATATGAAAATCAATCTAGCACCACAAAATGAATTACCTTTCTTAAACGTTTTTGTCTACTATGACTGCCAGGATCTGCTTCCTATGGATATCAGGCAGTTTATTACCAAAATCAACACAGACTATTTATTGTGTCTTGGGAAACACATTTTAAGACTTCAGACAAGAATTTTTTTATTAATTCAAAAGTTTCTACACTTCTTTTTTTTTTGGTGCAGGGATCGAACTCAGGACCCCATACTTGCGGGGCAAGCACTGTAACCACTGAGCTAAATCCCCAGCCCCTCTACGCTTCTTTAGAAATACTATCAAACTGTTATAACCCACATAAATGAAAAAATACCATAGGGAAAGATTAAGGTGATAAGGCGTTACTTCTGGAATAGTGAGGATCGTGGAAATAGCTGAGCCACGAAGTCCATACTGGATGGCATCTTCCTAAGTAACTGACTTTTGACTTGCTTTAAAAGTATGTGTCATTTTCTCTTCCTAAAGAAATATCCTTTTGGCCCTCAGAAGGTTCTTCCCTGAAGAAGGTAGAGAAGGTAGTGGAAACACTCCCCCTGAGCGCTTCTGGCCCTAAATGGCGGCAGAATCAAGAAAACCTTCTTCAGCCCCGTCTCCACAAGACCAGGTTCCTGAAGAGGACCTTGTCATCGTCAAGGTAGAGGAGGATCATGAGTGGGAGCAGGAATCTAGCCTGCATGAGAATAACCCTCCTGGCCAAGAACTGTTCCGCTTACGCTTCAGGCAGCTGTGCTACCAGGAGACACTGGGACCTCGAGAAGCCCTGATCCAGCTACGGGCACTTTGTCACCAATGGCTGAGGCCAGATTTGAACAGCAAGGAGCAGATCCTGGAGCTGCTGGTGCTGGAGCAGTTCCTGACCATCCTGCCTGAGGAGCTGCAGACCCTGGTTAAGGAGCATCAATTAGAGAACGGAGAGGAGGTGGTGACCCTATTGGAGGATTTGGAAAGGCAGATTGACGTCCTGGGACGGCCAGTGAGTAGAATGAACTGTGCGTGCTGATCATGGCTGACCTGGCAGCTGGGCAGAGGGACGTTGCCTTCCTGTGGGAGAGTAACATTAGGCATTGGTGTTTTTTAGATGAGCATGGAAGCAGTTATCATATAGTATGTCCTGTATTTGTAGATTGCTTTTAACTTTTATAAAGGATAGAATCTGTTTTTTAATCATCATATCCCTATAACTGCATTGTTCCTATTTGCCAGATGGCAATTTGATACATGGGAAGCATAAATTACTTTTTCTTTTTTTTTTTTTTTTTTTGGTGGTGCTGGGGATCGAACTCAGGCCCTTGTGCTTGCAAGGCAAGCACTCTAATCACTGAGCTAAATCCCCAGCCCCATAAATTACTTTTTCAAAGGTACCCCAATGATCAAAAGTGGATCCAAGACCAGAACTTAGTCTCCCTAGATCAGTAATGCAGACAACCATTTAGAGCTTTCAGTGATAGTAAACAGCCAGCTGCGGCACATGTCCCATAGGTTTGCCACTGCTGCCCTAGAACCTTATCAGAAGGGTTTTTTGGTACTCTATGGCCCTGGCTTAGTCTCTTTTTCTCCTTTTTTTTCTTCCTTTAACTTGGAAGCACAAAATATTAGTGTTCCTTTTAGCAGGGAAGACATCAGCAGAAATCTTTTCCTTTAGTCCTGAGCAGAACAGTACCTTTCCTTCTGTGCTCGCCAAAATGTTTGTGTCCTTTGCTGTCCCCAGGTGTAAATGAGATTCTGCTGCTTCCTTCCCCAAGCCGGGGTCCCTGTAGATGGGCCATGGGTCTTACATTGCTCCCTTTGTTGCTCAAAGGGATTCCTGGTAATCCAGCGCCCCATTGTTTCCAGGTCCCAGCTCATGCACATGGACATCAGGTGCTCTGGGAGGAGGGGACACCTTCAGAACCTGCACCGGAGCTTCCACTTACTCCGCTCCAACCTGTGGTGGCCCACTGCGAATCTCCAGTGCCCCAAGGTCCACAAGAGAGAGGTAAGGAGCCAGAGTTCATGGACAGGGATGGAAAAGTAGAAAGAAAAGAAGTGCATTTGGGATGCCTGTCTAGTTCCTAACCAAGAAAGATGAGTCTAGTCCACAGTTTGTAGTCATACTTTTCCAGTTGTCCCAGTAATGTTTTCTGTGGTCCAGAGTACAGCCCAAGATCATAATGTACAGTTCATTGTAGCTGTCCTTTATTTTGGCCTAGTTCCTCAGTCGGTCTTTCCAGGATCTAGTTTGGAATGGATAAGTGCTATTCCCCACAACCACAGACTCATTCATAGCTCTTTTCTCCTCTCAGCCATATCTACTTCTCAGAGTTCCACCCCTTCCCAGAAGGGAAGTTCCGGAGACCAGGAAAGGAAGGCCACACTTCTCAATACAGGATTAAAGGTGAGTTGTGTACTTCTCATGAAATGCCACCTCTCTGGTTAGTAGTGCTTACAGTGTCTAGCCTATGTCTGAACTGCTCTGTAGCAGTACTGTAGAAGAGCTTGCCTCACATTCTTGTGCATGGTGACAGATTGATCCTTCTGTAAATCTAATGCACTTTCCTCCTCTTCCCAGTCACTCAGACCCTTTCCATACTACATTCCTATCTCTTAATGCTCTCTTAACACTGGTAGATCTCTCTGACACTCTGGGTTTGAGCTGTGGACACTTCCAGGCCCCAAATGAGGATCTTATTTTTTTTCAGACTTTGGAGAAGATTGAAGACATGGCCGTGTCCCTTATTCGAGAAGAGTGGCTTCTTGATCCATCACAGAAGGATCTGAGTAGTGATAACAGGCCAGAGAATTGTAGGAACATGTTCTCCCTGGGTAAGGAGACCTGCAATGATTATTACCATTGAAGATTTTCTTGGTTGCTTTGTTATGTGTATAGTAGCTATGAGTTTTCTGGAAGACATAATTAAGTTTAAACTCAAGCTCCAGCACAGGGTTACAAGATTGAGACTTCTCAAGGTATAAACTGAAGCCTTTGTTCTCCAATCCAGGAATTCCTTAATTTGTACCTGGGTATTGTTCTGTTTGCCAGCTGGAAATCTCCATCTCTCCAGCACTCTCTGGGGTCACACATTTCTTCTCCCAGTGCCCATTGGATCTTTACGTGGATTTTCTCACCTAAGCCTGTTGTGCTTGCTTCCTTCCTTCCCGTGACTATGGTGCATTTGATGTTTCTGTCCCCTTCATTGAATCTCTTAGTATTTCCGTGCTCCTTCCCACTCCCCCGCTTCCACTTCTCTTCAGCTGTTCCCTTCCCAACTTTACTCCCTAGTAACCCCCTCTTTCCGTTGTGCCTCTTTCCCAGTTGGCCTGTGGTGTTTGTCTTTTAGCCCACACATATCTCTGCCTGTTACAAAGGTACTTTGGAGACTGAGAAGTTTTGTACTTGCTTATAGCTGTCTCATGTGTATTTTTCCCAGCATATCCAATAGGAACCAACACTGGCTTGATGTTTACTTATTACATTTTAATTTCAGGTGGTGAGACCAGGAATGAGAATAAGGAATTAGCTTCAAAACAGGTAACATCTGCTGAAACTCAACCCCACGGAGAGACAGCTACCAGATGCAACGGGGATGTTATCAGGGGTCTTAAGCATGGAGAAGCCCAAGACCATCTGGGCAGATTAGAGAGGCAGCGGGGAAATCTCACCCAAGAAAGACGACATAAATGTGATGAATGTGGGAAAAGCTTTGCTCAGAGCTCAGGCCTTGTTCGCCACTGGAGGATCCACACTGGGGAGAAGCCCTATCAGTGTAACGTGTGTGGTAAAGCCTTCAGTTACAGGTCAGCCCTGCTTTCGCATCAGGATATCCACAACAAGGTAAAACGCTACCACTGTAAGGAGTGTGGTAAGGCCTTCAGCCAGAACACAGGCCTGATCCTGCACCAGAGAATCCACACTGGGGAGAAGCCTTATCAGTGCAACCAGTGTGGGAAGGCGTTCAGCCAGAGTGCAGGCCTTATTCTGCACCAGAGAATCCACAGCGGGGAGAGACCCTATGAATGCAGTGAGTGTGGGAAGGCATTCAGTCATAGTTCGCACCTCATTGGACACCAGAGGATCCATACTGGGGAGAAGCCCTATGAGTGCGATGAGTGTGGGAAAACCTTCAGGCGGAGCTCACATCTTATTGGCCATCAGAGAAGCCACACGGGGGAGAAACCCTACAAGTGCAATGAGTGTGGGAGGGCCTTCAGTCAGAAGTCAGGCCTCATTGAACACCAGAGAATCCACACTGGAGAAAGACCCTATAAATGTAAAGAATGTGGGAAAGCTTTCAATGGAAACACTGGCCTCATTCAGCATCTGAGAATCCACACAGGGGAGAAACCCTATCAATGCAATGAGTGTGGGAAAGCCTTTATTCAGAGGTCAAGTCTCATTCGTCATCAGCGAATCCACAGTGGAGAAAAATCTGAATCCATAGGAGTTTAGGGAAAGCCTCAGTTAATAGTTTCAGCGTTATTCGGCTTGAAAACCATGCACTAGTAAAAAAAAGTCTTTCAGTGGTTTTAAAAAAAAAAAGAAAAAAGGAAGTTCACCGTCTTCATCTAGTGGTAGAATCTGTAGTGGTGGCAGGTCGGGCCCAGTGCCTGGACGCAGGTGAATTAGCTTGACTTTGGAGGTCTGATGGAGTGAGGCTTCCAACAGCCTAACACATCCCTTAGAAATTTAAAATAGCACTAGAAAAAGTTGCTTATCATGACTTGAGACACTAAACTTTGTCTTTTCAGTGAGTAGCTGTAGGTTTGAGAGAGGCTGCTACTCTTAGCTCATCTGCTGCTTCCCAACTCCTGTGATCCCTTCTCTTCATTCCCTTGTAGGTGCCCTCATGCTCCTCAACTAAGAAGCTGCTGTAGTGTTCCAAGCACCCTCTTTGTAAGACCTATTTGTATTTAGCTTTCTAAGCCTAGTTCTAGGGAAGTTTTTACAGACACAATTTGTTTATGCTTAAGTGTTTCATTTTTTATTCTAATGTTCCTTCTAGTTGGTGGAAATCCATATTCCCATGCAGACCCAGAATACTGTCTTTCTAACAGCACTCCAGCATTTGCTTCATTTATCATGTTACTGACTCCACTGAGTCACTGAGCATCTGTGTGTATCCTTCACCACCCTCATCCCAGTACCTGTGTCAGCAAAGGAAGTGGACACATTAGTGATGGTTGTGGGAGTGATGCAGAGAAAGGTGAGTGGAGACTCGGCCTGGCTGTTCTTAAGCTTGGACATTTGTCCCTTGTAGTGACCTCTGTCCTTTCATTTCCCCACTGTACACTGGGTACAAATGGTATTTGCACTCTTCTAGTTATGATACCACGTAGGACAAAGACTAGGCAGAGTAATGAAGAAAACAAAAATCCTTTTGAAAAATTTACATCATCCTTTTGGCTTATGTACTGCTCTCTCAGGTTCCTGTCCACCTGCACAAATGTCTTAACTAGATGGGCTCTCGCTTCTATGGTTGCCTTGGACCCACTTCTTCAGATGGCCATATCTCTTCACACATCACTCTCCATCTAGTCCTTGCTGTTTGTATGATTTAGTAACCCTGTTGATGATCTGTCAAATACCTTACCTCATAGTTCTTCATTCTTCTGAATTCTGGTGCACTCTATCAGTAATCAGTGTTTATAATTTACGAACAAGATACACTGTTAACTCTGTAGAGGTTGCAGGTCAGGTGCTAGAAGAGTTTGTATCTCTCAAATCAGTCGGGACCTCCAAAGGGTTAAACTGTGAGCACTGGGCACTATGTATCATCTTTGAAGGGTTTTAGTATTCCAGGGGACATGTATTAGCAGTGAAAATGATTTAAAGTAACATGTCGGATCTTGTGAATTCAATATAGATTACCCTTTACGTTGGTTAGTTCTACGTATTCTCAACTACTATTCTTTCAATCGTGCTACTGTTCCTTCAAATGTGTGGAACATTCTTAGAAGTCCCATTTAATAAACCATACAAGAAAACCCTCTCTTACTCCTAATCCAATTCTATTTTTGACCAGTTTTTTAGCCACTTACTCACTGAACTTGGAATTGAATAACTTTTTTTTTTTTTTTTTTTTGGTGGTGCCGGGGATCGAACTCAGGGCCTTGTGCTTGCAAGGCAAGCCCTCTAATCACTGAGCTAAACCCCCAGCCCGGAATTGAATAACTTCTGCTTTCAAAAATTAACCCTCAAATTTTGAAATTATTCCATTAAGTGTATTCAGAAGACTAATTATATAGATTCTGACGAAACTCCAAGAGAAATAACAGTTTGACACTGTGACTGTCCTAAAAAGGTATAAAAATCATTCTTTTCTGATTGATTTGTTAAATCAATCATAAAATTTTACCTTGTAGAGGTCTACCTTTCATTCATAAATTGTTTCTCCATAACATCTCTGTTATGTCCCTATGACCCACCTTGACCATTAACAACACTGAGATTATCAACATTCGTTTCATGGAGCCATTGGTACCTATTCCTCCCTTGTCATCCTAGTGTCCTTGGTAAACTTTCTCTGAATATCCTTTTTATTCTTTATTTTCTTATCTGCCCCCTTTTATCCCCTCACTTTTGTGGTACTGGGAATTCAACCCAGGTCCTTATGAGTACCAGGCAAACACTGTACCACTGAGCTATATCCCTAGCCCCTCTTCTTTTTTTGATACATAAATTACCATTCCTGTTTCCCTGCACTTGATTTTCACAAACCAGAAGCAAGTAAATCTGGTTGTGTCCAGGTCCTTGCCCTTGCTTTGTTTGTGCCTTACCCTTTGTGGAATTGATTCTGGCTGGGGCCAGTGCAGCCCTGTGTGCAGCTCTTACATAGGGTGGGCCCATGGTCAGACGGAAGATGCACGTGTGCGCACATGCATGTGTACACATACACTCCTTTCAGATACTTCAGATGAACACTTGCCTTGAATTCCAATAAACAGCTCTTGTAGCAGAGCAACATAATGAAATGTCTGTATTCCAGCATCTCTTTTGGCATAAGTACCCAGAGTGATTTATAGCCAGATTACTTAAATCTCAGAATTATTAAGAGAAAAGAAAGTAACGTGACTAGTAATATCAGTGTTACACTGAAGTTAGTGTGAGGAAAGAGTGTCACTTGAAAGAATTTTCAAAACACTGAGCATATGTATAGAAAAAGCCTGGTGGTTGAAGACAATAGAAAAAGGCTGTGGATTCTTTGAGAACATAAGCTGAAGTCATTCTTTGTCTCAAATTCTCTTAGCGTTAGAAAATTGTTGATCAGTCTGAATGACATTATTCTAAGCTCTTAACTATGAATGACATCTATTATTCTCTTTTCTTTTTTGCAGATTTATTTTTTTACACTTTTAATCTGAAGTGAACTTTTCTCTGGCATTTTTTGGCTCATTCCCACCTTCTCATCTTAGCACCTGGCAGGATAAAGTGGTTCTTCCACAACTCTTGCCGTCCAACACAGTCCTTGAGGGGCACTGCAGGTTTCACAGATCTTCTCTGTGAGGCAGGGTGGCATGCCAGAATGTGGTGCTTTATTAGCTAGAAGTATAGCTGTACTCTTTGTTCCAGGTCTCTGGATAATGATAGGTGCCAGACCCTATATTAATCATTTCCTACTTATGAAAGATTCTACCCTGCCAGCCTGACTGTAGGGCCCGTGCTCCTGACCATTGCTCTGCTACCTACAACGAACCCTAACTCTGCCAGCTTTTGAAAAGACAGAAGCCTGGTTATGAGAGGTACTGGGTGAGATAATGTACCGTATCGTGCAAATCCCTTGCAATTACTACAAAATTGGTTGAAAGTAGTATTTGGAGTTATATCATCTTTAAATGTGATAGTTTTGATGCATACTAGGAAGCTAAATTACGAAAATAAAACGTTCTTAAAAGAGTAAAAGGGTGAAGCAGTAAACTGAGTTTACAGATTCAGACCTACTTCTCTCTAAACTGCCTAAGGGAGAGTAGAATTGTGAAGGGAAAAAATTATCCAGGCTCTAGGCTGCGCAGATGGGCAGTGGGGGTGACAATAGTTAAGTTCACGTACAACATAAAACATGGAAACTTTCCACCTTATCACCCATTTCCAGGTGCCATTCTATTTTTCCTCAGTCATTCTTGTTTTTTCAAACATCTTCCTTTTTCTTTGGGGAGGCACAGTGCTGGGGTTCGAATTCAGCCTTGCACTTGGCTA